>JANRGW010034436.1:0-33715 GCA_024733675.1 Psilopsiagon aymara | reverse complement strand
ATTGCTGGTGGTGTTCAAGGCCAGGTTGGACAGAGCCTTGGGTGGCGTGGTTTAGTGTGAGGTGTCCCTGCCCATGGCAGAGGGCTTGGAACTAGATGATCTGAAGGTCCTTTCCAACCCTAACTGTTCTATGATTCTAAGTTACTTGCTGACATCTGAAACCTCAGAACCCCAGTAAGTTTGAAAGATTTAGAAAACTGGCCTGTTATATTATCAGTTGATGCTGCTTCCTAGTTCATGCCAGTCAATGAAAACCAAGGTGAAGCTAAAATATTTTCCATAAAAAGCCCCCATGAAGATAAATGCTAATGTTTCCTTTTTCTTTTAAATTTCACTTTAATCAACCACTTCATTATTACTAAAAATAATTCAGGACTGTGGCATCAGAGCTGTTCTACTACCAAATGACATGGCATAAAACTTATTTCCTGTTTTACTTTCTTGAAAATGAGAGCTAAAATTTCTCTTTTTTCTGTGAAATGTGCCTCTTAACTGACCTATCCAGTATTGAGAGATCTTAATAGACTATTTAGATTTTTTTGAACACTCCATCAGTTGTCATAGGTAATGTTCAATGTTTCTTTATTAATTAGTGGGAAGACGTGTTCTCTTAGGGTTGTTTTTTTTCGTCGTTCTCTACTTTTATGATGGGTGAGATTATTGAAGTAAAGGAGAATTTGAGTAATGAAGTGGATTTAGGATCTTATTTCCCCCCTCTAGAAATGAACTAACTTTGGCTTCTAGGATGACATACCCATTTCTCATGAACATAAGCAGAACAGAAGTTCAGCCTTTTCTGTTATCACAGTCCTTAAAGTATATACCACTGAATCCACTTTGGAATGTCTGTTTCCTTTGAGCGCTAACAGTCTTATTGGTGATAATTTGTCAAAATGGAAGATTTTTGGAATGGAATAGGGTTTGTTTCTCAAACTCAAGCTGGTTTATGCACCCTCTTTAACCATCTCTTTCACTGATGTATGTACTGGGTGCATCTTTTGCTTTAAGGAGGCTCTTTCTTTCTACTTCAAAAATTTAGATGCCCTTAGAAGTCATATGCAGTATGTTTCACTTGAGAGAGTATTTCTGATGGAAGTAGCGTTAATATTGTTCTGGTGCTAAGTGTTTTGCTGTTTGGAGCTGATACCCAACATATGGGTTTGTGAGGTCGCAGCATGGAATCTGAGTAAGCGCTTAGGACAGTGCAAATAATCTGCCCTATCCAATGTGAATACAGCAGGCTTAGTTTCTGCTTCTGCCTGAAGCAGCATTTTGCTATGAAACACAGATATAATAGAAACATATAAAAGAACTTTCTTGTTCTGGCTACAAATGTCTTTGTTCATTTCAAAAGCTGTTTTGAGTTACTGTGTCAGAATCTGAAATCTACTTCGTGGAATGGGGAACCTCAGCTGTTTAATGGATTTATTGTTTTATCTTTTCACTAAGTGGATGAAAAAGCTTTATTTTGGGCCTCACTGTAGGAGAATTATAAGAAGCGGAATTGCCTTTTACAATTTTTTTGTGGCATATTGACTCTGAAAAGTCAAAGCTTGCCATCTTGTTCTCGCTTACTGGGCAATTTCTCCTCTTACTCAACTTCAGTGAAGCCTCTGAACCTGCTTCCAAATTTCTGCCTGCAAAAGAGAAATAACAGTAAAAATGCTAGCACAACTCTCCTATCAACCTTTAATTAAAAACCATTTTTTCAGATACCCCAGTAGTTTTTCTGGGTGTTTTGTAGAAAGTGTTCCTGCCTATAGTGACAGATCATACAATTTAAATGACAATACATGCATTCAAGCTGGAAGGGATGATTCAGCAATCAGTGGACATATGACAATTTCTGAACCTGCAGACAATGCTATTTCTACTGAAGATTGAGAGGTCGTCCAGCTAACTTGAGGCTTCAGAAGACCACTGAAAATTACCTTTTTCCTTTCTGTTGGTTTTGAATGGACCTTGCTTCAGTGCAGTGTTTCACTCTTGTAACTGAATCATCTTTACTCTTCCAGAATAATTTATGCACAGTCTAGTCTAAACTTTCTTACTGAGTAGTTTTTACTAGCTGAGGAAAAATACGTGTCACACAATCAAATTTTTTTGCTCCCTCCTTTTTTAAGCTCTTGAACTACAATGAATATACAAAGATTTATACAAAAATTACTTGTGTATCTGCTGACATTTCTTCATATAAATCTTGTTTATGAAATACTTATATCATTATTTGTTGAAGTTTTTTCATTCTCAAAGATAAAATGTCAATTAAAATTCTGTATTATCGGTATTTTTAAGGATAAACATATATGCAAGAGTAAAAATGAAAGATTCTCAGTATGTGTGTCAGTGGTAGTTTTGTTATTGATATCAATATAATTGTGATTTCCCTCTGCTACTTTATTTGATTCAAACTGAACGAGATAGAACTTTTAATTCTAGTTAGCAGTTACTCTGTAGGCTGCATAATTGAACTGTTTATAATAGAACTGTAAGAACAGGAGGTTATCCAGTTTCTTCTGGAAATCAAATCAGCCTCAATGCAGCTCACTGTCAAAACTTGTGCTAATGGAACAATAAAATATTGGTATTAATGTTCTAAGAAAATAAAGTGCTAAAACAGTCACATTTATCTGAGCATATTTTTTAGTAATAGAAGGTGATTTCTAACAAAGTTTAAAATCAGTGACAGTAATGCTATAGTCAGTAATAGCTCTATATAAGACATGGAGAATCACTAAGAGTACCTAGGTTACTTGATGAAACACTTAAACAGTGTTTTTTAATGAAACAAAGCATGAATTGAGATTCAATATGTAGGAGCAAATATTCAGAGAAAGTAATAGAAGATGGGTTAAACGGAAGCTGGTGGAACTTCTTGATAGGTGTACACTGGTACAACGAGTTACAGCAAAGAAAAGCTGTATTTTGTAACTGGTTTTTTAGTTCTTTTTAATAAATGGCTGCAATACATTCAAAAACCCAACAAACAAACCACAGCTAATAGTAGTGAGGTTAGTATTTAGTAGTTGAAACATGAGATTTATTCAATTATTTTCTCTGGAAAAGCCAAGGTGACAGGTGGGGGATCTTGACTGTAAGACAAACACAAAAAGTCAAACATTTTTGAGTGGTCTGCTTTTTACTGTTAGATGTTATACAATTATTCCTGTAGATGATGATGAGATTTTTCTCAGTCTGCAAATGAAGGAGAGCAGTTATGATCAGAGGTCTCTCATTGTTAAAAATAAACCACCTTTCATTGAACAGCACTGAACAGCAGTAGAATTCAAAGTTCTGTTCCAAAGATCCATTGCTCCAACATGGCACATTATATCTCTGATTCAATATTTATGTATATGTGCCATTGTATTTGTTGGAGAAAGGAACTGTATTTGAAGGACAGAATCAGATTTTTTAATTTTTTTTTTTTATTTATTGATTTTTAATCCTAAAACTTGCATCAATCTCGAACTAGTATTGTTGCAGTGTCTTGATAAGAAATATGATGGTCTTAAACCAGCATTGAGAATCATGTAGGCTTTTGTCACTCTTAGTTACGGGTCCTTCCCTCAACCCCCAAATCAACGAAACTGTGGTATGATTATTGGTGAATTAATCTGTGTATATATTTCTGTAATATGGCATTTCAACAAAGGCTTTTATCAGTTTCTACTCTCGCATTTCTCTCAGAAGCAAAGACTAAAGGTGAAGAAATACAGCACAAATAAAGAAGTATGCAACAAATATTCACTACCCAGCAGCTCGTATGTATTTCCATTAGTCAAATGAGAGGCTTTCTATCCTTGTACCTCTTGTCTAAGTCTGCATATTAATCAAGTATCTGAAATATGCATACGAGAAGTCACCACTCATACAGTAGTAGTTATAGCTTTAATTGTAAATTTGATGTATAATAATTTGAACCATTTTTTTTCCATGAGCTGTGCTCATAATTTGTTCATTGTATCATTTCCAATCCATCTTCCACAGCTGCAATCTGAATAAGTGGCTCAATTATAGTTAGTATTATCCTTAAATATTCACTGTGCCTCAGGGAGAACCTTGAAAGAAATATTCTATTTAAAGACAATTATGCCTAAATATCATGGTTTTGTAAAGGCATTTGCATGAAAACAAGTGCATGAAGAACTCCTTTTCCTCTTCATACTCATATCTGCAGTAATAATTCTCCTAGTGACATCATAATCAACTGTCATATGATGTGATATCGCAGTTCAGTGTGACCAGAATATTCTGGCTTGGACAGGCAAATAAGTGGGATGACTTGAAAACCAGGCATAGCCTTAATTTTGCTTCTGGAAACTGAGTAGTTCTGATTTAGGAATCATTAAGAAATAAATGGTATTAATAGATATACTGAAAATACGTAAGTCTAAAAAAGTGTGCTAATATAGTCTGCTTTTAAAAATAAGCCAACTGTAGCAAGTCTGAATTTGCATTAAAAAAACCTTTTTGTATGATTTTCTTCTTTTTGAAAACAGTTTTTTTTTTTTTTTTTTCTAGTGTCAACTCTACTTATGGGAAGTAATAGCTTGTGACAGATTTGTTCAGTGGGTTATCTGGTCCAGGACTTGTGAAAATACAGAAAGCTTACCTACCACATACATTTCTCCTTTGCACTGTTCTTTTCCATTGCACTTGGACGTATTGGCCTGAAGGCAGAATTTTCTTGCAAACTTTGGATTCCCATAGAGTAGCCATTGTGTAACTGCTGCTATACTGGTGACATACATAACACTACTACCCTACTATGTGTTTCTTTGAAGAGTGGAAGCTAACCAGACTCTGAGCACAGAGAAAAAGCTGTGTAGAATCAACTGAATGCAAATTAAATGTCTCATCTTCAGCTTTTGGCATACTATTCTTGCCTATACTTCTATTTTATCAATTTTCACTTCCCATTTTTTAAGATTAGTAGAGTTTGGGAGTCATGGTTTATAGAATTGTCATCTTGATAAATGCTGGAGGTTAATGCTCTTATCCAAATTATGCATTCTTTTTAGGATGATAACATTACATAATAATAGGGGCAGATTTCCAAAGTCTTGATCAACAACATGATCACAGAAAGACTTCTTAAATAATTCATTTCCATCTATCAAGGCTGACATGAGGCAGCGTTACCAAACAGCCTCCTTTTGACAGGGCAGTCCAATAGTACAGTTCTTATTCATTGCTCTACTACTGGCACAGGAACATTAGTGGGCATGTATCCAGGTCCCCAGGAAACTTGGCATCATTCCATGTTAAAGAACTGTAACTGTAGCTAACAAACCAGCTGCTGTATTGAGCTCAGAGGGAAGTCTTTGTAGCTGTGTGGAAGGAACTTAAGTTATTTGCATAACATCCAGCAGCCTTAGTGGGAAGGGTTGGCAGGAGCACAACAGCGGGGTAGGCATCCAGCTTTTATTTTCTGACCGTATCTGTCAGTGATTCCATTCTTAAATGCTAGGATGCGACTGAAAGAGAGAAAAGTGAAGAACCTGACTGAAAGAACTGTACAGATCTGAAGAGAATACTCATGATCATATTGGCAGCATTCTTTGTGGAAGGAATAGTTTATTGAAGTCAGTTTTATAAGAACAGTTATGAACATATATTAGCAACAATATTGCGAAATTCTTACTGTGGAGAAAAAATAGCCTGAAAGAATGAGACATATAGGAGAACACGGTGCTATCCTTCAGCATGGGTGAGCTGTCAACGAAAACATGCTGTTGTACTGAGTTACAGGAATTTGGAATGGTCATTTACATTAAAAACTGGCACTTTTTGTCAATTAGGCCAAAGAATATTTACTAATGTATCTTAAATATGTTGTGTCACCTCTTAAAGTATTAGTATTTCCAGTTAAATGTCAATCTGCACTTCCAAAGCCGGCATTTCTTTGGTCTTCAGTCACACCAGCATTATGCTGTAAAGAAAAATAATTATCTCTTTAAATACTATCTTTTTCAACATGCTTTTATTTTAAAATACTTATGCCATACTTCAAATATTTAAGCTACCACTAAGTCATGTTTTCCTGTGGCTTCCAGGTTCTCTCCTGCCTTCCACGAATACAGCTGTTTGTGAGGCCAAACAGTAAATTGTACTGTAGATTTGAATTGAAACTGAAAGGGTAGTAGTGCGCATTTGTTGTTGTTTTCTCCTGCTTTTCACCACTTCATCCCCAATTTAATTTCAACTTAGATTATTTTCATGGTTCAATTCATTACTTTTACAGAAATGCTTATGACAGAAAGAAGGTTAGCAGAAGGGCTGGAATTTTTGCAGGATATTCTGATCTCATATGTATTTTCTAATTTGTAAGAGATTATTTTTTATTTAAGAAATTAATGACTTCTATGAATGGTTTTGTGTAGGAGAAGTCAAGAAGGCTTGAAAATGTAATTCACCATAATTTCAAAGAAAATTGAATTAAACTTCAATAAGAAGATAAATATCTTTCATGATATGTGAAATTGACCTTTCTGTGTTCTGGCTAATTTATATTCTTGCAGAAACAGTAAGGATGATTCTGGAATAGTTTAGTTTTCTTTCAGTGTTTTTAGTTGGCAAAGGTTTATCACACTTACATGATTACAGACAGAGCACCCTAAGAGATGATTAAAAAAAACCTGTTAGCTGCCCATGTTAATGCGTATCCCATAGGCATTTTCTTGTATTTCACCTTTGTAATACTTGTGCCCGACAAATATTTGGCATATTGATGTGTCTGAGAGCAGCTCTATGAAGAAAGGCTTGGGGGTATTGCTGGATGAAAACCTGAATATAAGCTGGCAGTGTGTGCTCACAGCCCAGAAAGCCGACCATCTACTGGGCTGCATCAAAAGGAGCATGACCAGCAGGTTAGGGAAGAGTTTCTCCCCCTTTGCTCTTGGGAGACCCTACCTGGAGTACCATGTTCAGCTCTGGGCCCCAAGTGGGAAGGACATGTTGGAGTGATTCCGGGGGAGGCCATAAAGACAATCAAAGGGCTGGAGCACCTCTCCTATGAAGACAGGCTGATAGAGCTGGGGTTGTTCAGCCTGGAGAAGAGAAGGCTCTGGGAAGACCTAAATCTTCCAGTACCTAAGGGGGGCCTATGAGAGAGCTGGAGAGGGACGTTTTCTACAAGGTTGTGCAGTAACAGGCAAGAGGAATGGCTTTAAACTGAAAGAGGGGAGATTTAGACTAGATGCAATGGAAAAAAATTATTCACTATGAAGGGTGGTGAGGCCCTGGCACAGGTTGCCCAGAGAAGCTGTGGCTGCCCTGTCCCAGGGAGTGTTCAAGGCCAGATTGGACAGGGCTTGGAGCAGCCTGCTCTAGTGGAAGGTGTCCCTGCCCATGCCGTGGGATTTGGAACTGAATGAGCTTTAAGGCCCCTCCCAACCCAAACCATTCTGTGATTCTGTGACTGATATTTTCCTTTGTGTGTTGTGTTTCCGTAAGTCAATGTGTGAAAATTCTGCATACCACTTTTGAAATACTGTTTCTCTGAGCACACCAGGTGCTTAAACAATCTTTTACACTCCCAAGGAACCAAACCTTTGTTTTAATTGGCCATCAAACAGGAATTCTGAGGAATTCACGTGTAGTGGAAGTGAGCTGAAATTATAGTCATTCCTAGTAAATCACATAGAAACTGTGCCAATCATGATGTAACTGTAATTCTAACTTGTGTTTATTGACCCAGTGTGGAAAAAGAATCCTAAATTTTGCTGTATCAAACACAATTTTGTGTTGTTCTCTGACAAGCAGGAAAAACAACCTGTCAAGTTTAATTTATATTATTTCTTTGTCCTCAGTTTAATTTATATTATTCCTTTCCTTTGTCCTCTTGCCTTAGTATTCCCTTCCCCTCCAGTCCCCCCTTTCCTTTTTTTTTTTTTTTTTTTTTTTTTTTCTGTTTTTAGGGGAAAACCCACTTCTGTTCCGAGCTCCTCTTACCACCTTATATCTTCACTGAAATAAAGGGAGAATTCATATTCCAGGCTAATTTGATCTGCCTTTTGTTTTCTTTCTTTTTTTTTCCTTTTTAAATTAATAAATGCATGTTATGCTTATTTGCAGCATCTCGAAAGATTGGTATGTTGGGTTTTTGGTCAAAGCACAAAAGTTAGATAGGGATTATATAATGCGGAGTCTTGTCTCTTACTTTAGTCTAATTTTATGCAATGGGTTAGAGAATGGGCTCTGCCTGCAAATGAATCTTTGCAGCATGAGTCATGGTCATACTTAAAGACCATTGAAGCCATTGAAGAATATTTTTATATCCTAACAATTCATATTCTGTATCAACACTTATCAATAGGGCTACTATCTTTTCTTATTTGTGGAAGACACCAGACTTGTTCTTGGGAGCAGTAGCTGAGTTAAGCAGTCTTGGTTTCCAACCAAAGGAATATAATGTAACAGAAACAACCGCAACTGTTTTATATAGCCAAATAACAGTTTACACTTAAAATAAAGGAATGTAAGGCCCCTTTGGGGAGAGAGAGGAGAAAAAAGTGAAAATTATTCACTGAATTAATCATAGTGGAGAGATTACTTATCTTTAAAATGTTCTTTTAAATGGGACAAAATACTTTGTCAAAGTTCGTATCTCTTTCATGTATTTTACTTATATGTTGTAGCAGTCTTGACCCAGAAACTCCTGTATTAGCCAGTTTCATGCAAACCCTTGTGATTAGATAGAGAATAAGCAGCGCAGTTGCTGTCAGCACTGCAGGAAGTACAGAGTGAACTGTGTGCCCCTTCTGCTCAGCAGAACCTGCTGCACTATTCAGTGTGCATGTACTGGTTAGACCATGAGAGATATGGAGGTTCAAACTGTTCACATCCTGTGGAAACCAAGATTATTGCATTTGTTGGGTTTCAAGGAGGTAGAAGAAAGAAGAGCATTCAAAGCAAGTTTCATTAGTTCCAGTTTAATAGGATGTTGTATATATGCAAGCAACACTGGTAACTTTTCATTCTTGACTATAAACATTTTAATTCACTTTCTTTTTCTTTTTATGAACAGATAAAAGAAATTTGTCAGGATTAATAAGGAACCGAATGCATCTGATCTGAAGGAAATGTTTTAGGATTGCTCTCCTGACAGAAGCTGTACAAAAATGGCACACTGAGATTTCTGCTCGCAATTCTGAGAAGACTGTGACTGTATTTTTGTATTGCATTTTATTGGACCATAAAAGACAATGTAATAATAAAAGTATCTTTATGCAATAGTAGTGGTTCACCTCCCACTGACTGGACATGAGTGATCAAAGGTCTTTGCAAGAAGATAAGCACAAAGTTAGTAGAACTTCCTCAAAGTTCAGGGAGTCTTCAAGAAGCATGCAATCTGATGATTATTTTGCGAGAAAACTTAAAGCTTTGAATGGTAGCATGGGTCCTCCTGTTTCTTCAAATGCATCTAACAAAACGGAAAATAATCAAACAAATGGTACACCAGCTGTGCCTAAAATGGGTGTTCGAGCAAGGGTGTCTGAATGGCCTCCTAAAAAGGATTGTTCCAAAGAGCTGAGTAAGGCTGCCTGGGAAAATAGACCTCCAACCAGTTATGAAGGTGTTGGCTCAGTACTTCCAAATGGACAAAATGACCAAAGTGATGGACAGCAGGAAGAGCTAGAATTGGAATTTACAGAGGGAAAATATTCAATTGGAGATCTTTTTGTTCATTCCCCTCAAAGGGGACTTCATCCCATAAGGCAAAGAAGCAACAGTGATGTGACAATAAGTGATATTGATGCTGAAGATGTGTTAGACCAGAATGCTGTTAATCCAAATACTGGAGCAGCTCTTCATAGAGAATATGGCAGTACCTCTTCAATTGATAGGCAAGGCTTGTCTGGAGAAAATTTTTTTGCAATGCTAAGAGGATACCGAGTGGAAAATTTTGAACATAAAACCCTTGCTCCGTTTGGATTTTCTGAGTTTTTCCACTGTGATCCTACAGTTTCTCCAAGTCTACATGCTGCTGCGCAGATTTCCAGGGGAGAATTTGTCAGGATTTCTGGCTTGGATTATGTGGATAGTGCCCTACTTATGGGTCGAGACAGGGAGAAGTCTTTCAAGAGGAGGCTAAAATCAGAAGCAGTAGAAACATCTCTATTTAGAAAATTGCGAACAGTTAAAAGTGAGCATGAAACTTTTAAGTTTTCATCTGATCTGGACGATAGAGTTGACAGAAATGTTCGTTCTTGGAACTGTCAGAAATGTTTTGCACATTATGATGTTCAGAGCGTTTTGTTTAATATAAATGAAGCAATGGCTACCAGAGTAAATGTAGGAAAAAGAAAAAATATAACCACTGGGGCTTCAGCTGCGTCACAAACTCAGATGCCAGCAGGCCAAACGGGAAACTGTGAATCTCCTTTGGGAAGCAAAGAGGACCTCAATTCAAAAGAGAATTTAGATGCTGATGAGGGTGATGGGAAAAGCAATGATTTAGTATTGAGTTGCCCTTACTTCAGGAACGAAACTGGTGGGGAAGGAGATAGAAGGATTGCACTTTCTAGGGCGAATTCAGCGTCTTTTTCTTCAGGTGAAAGTTGTTCTTTTGAGTCCTCTCTGAGTTCCCATTGCACAAATGCTGGTGTTTCAGTACTGGAAGTACCAAGAGAAAGCCAGTCCATTCACAGAGAGAAAGTGAAGCGTTACATCATAGAACACATTGATCTTGGAGCATATTATTACCGCAAGTTCTTCTATGGAAAAGGTAAATTTTTCTAATGCAGCTGTTTGAAGATATTCATATGTTAGATTTAAGTTGCTTAGTAAAGATTGTTCATTTTATTCTTCTCTTTAGAGAGACATAGAAGTATTACAAGGGATCCTGAAACTTTACTAAAATTAAACTTATTATTATTGCTGTCTCAGAGGGATATTCAACAACCAGTGGGTTATGTATGAAGTTACGCAATACGTGTGTAGCTTCATTAAGTGTGGGGTCATTTAAATTAGTACGTAAACTAACTACTCTGAACTAAACTTTCTTGGTGAGTAGGAAGAAAAGAAGGTATTTCTGTTTGGTGAATGCACTGGAAATACTGGTACCAAGAATAGAAATCATTATTTCTTATGAAGGTGCCTCCAAAAGAGGTTTTATTATTGAAGCTTCTGACTCCCTTCTTTTAGATTCTGCTATCTTCAATTGTCCATTTTGTAGCCTTTCATACTGTAAGCATATATACATACTCCTTGAACAGAGAGCTTCTGATGATGTTTAGTTTTTCAGCTTTAAGAAGGTTATTTTATGTTTTTCTCTTAACCCTTTACCCTATTCTTTTAGGAAATACACTGCAAAGTGCAAGAGTACTCTTCCCAACAGAGTAATTATCTGGCTTGAATCGTTATTGAGATAAACTGTTCCCACTTTGTGATCTACTTTGTCTGTCTGTATTCAGTACTGCATTATACAGTGTGTGTGAAAGCTCTGTTTTAATGGAGAGAACCTCAAAATACCTGTCTCTGTCCTTCCTGTATAATGAATTGCAGCTCAGTCTTTTTGCTGTTATTAAAAGGAAAAGAAAAAAGGTCAGCTTCTGTCTTTAAAAGACTTTTTGTTACTGCCTGAGTCTTCTTGAAATCATGCTTCCTCTGCTTTCTAATTATATTTGAACAGCAGGAAATAAGCATCGTACTGTACTCCCTCCTCCTGTGACCCTTCACAGGGGACTTGAAAGAGGATCCAGTACGCTGCTTGTTTCCACAATATGGGAGACACCTAGAACATACTGACTTTAAAAGTGCTGTATTGAAAAGGCAAGGAAGAAAAGAATCTAGATCTGTCATGCAAGAGGAAGGAAAAGACCTAGAGCTAAGCAAGGAATGGGCAGTAAATTCAGCCGTTCAAGATGGCTTTTAAGCTTGGCAGGTTGTGAAGGATAAATAGTTTTCAGGGAGTCAGAGTGGAAGAGAATGGAGCGAAACTTGTAACAAAAGGGTGGGATATGTTTTGAGGGGCAGAGAGAAGAAAGAATGGGCATAGACAGAAATGAAAGAAAGATTGTCAATGGACAATGATACTGGCAGGATAGGGGAGGTGGGAGAAGACAAGGATTAAGACAAATGAAAGAGGACTTCCTTGTGAAGTGCATTTATCATGGATGAGTTACAGGTTCTGAAGCGCTGTGTATTTTTTTGAAGACAAATCTTGTCAGGGAGATTAAATAGAGAAAATATGAAGAGTGCTCAAAACCACTTTAAATAATATCCTGTAAACAAACTTAATGACATTTCTGGAAAGTTTATGCAAATGTAATTAGTTTTAAGTATCTTCTGTTCTGGTATTATGTGTAAGATCTCTTGACTAAAAGTAAAGAATGCTCATATTGATATAGTAATACAAAGTTAAGAAATAGCATCTGAGAGTTTTATCCCACCTAATGTAATACTAGGAAACTTGAATTGTTATTGTCCTTGTTACTAATTGCTCTGTAGGTAGAGTTCTTCGAAAGTAAATATGATGTGATATATTTAATATCCAGTAATAAATTGTTACTCTCTCACCTTTACACAGACAGATAAGCCATGCTTTGTTCCACATTATCTTATATAGAGCTGTAACAAAAGCTACATGAGAGAAATCTGTAAGAGAAGCTACATGAGAGAAAGCTCATGAGAAGCTACATGAGAATCTACATGAGAGAACTGGGTGGCTCTTAGGAGTCAGATAGCAACTCATGGCAAGTGCATGATGGAACTAAAACCTTAATTTTCAATACCTATTATCTCAAGGAATCAAGCATGTAAGGAATCTCCAGGTTACTTCCAGCCAAACACAGTTCTGTCCTAAGCAAAGTTCATTGTGTTGTGTACCAAAATATCTTGCTGCTGTGCTGATCTTTCCTGTAAGAAAAAATGACATTTATGTGCATACTTGATGCTGTTCCATGACAGTGAGCTCCCCTAGCTGATTGTTCATTGAATTGTAGATTAAATAGCACAGTTGAATTTAGCAAAATAATTGTGGAAGAATGAAATAAAAATGTAGCAAACAATAGTCACTTGTATATAGGGTCATGTAATGCCACGTATTTTCTTTGGCTTTAACAAGATACCTATGAAAAAGAAACAAATTTCTGAATATTTGATTTAGTTCACAGTTTTATAATTGGCACTTGTCAGCATACAAGTTTTATTTCTGTTTTAAGATGGATGGAAGAAACACCCTGGCATGTGTAGCACTAATTATTCCATTTCCTTTCAAGAAATGAGAGATTCGGAATTCAGTGTCTTCTGAAATGAGCTGTAGTTTTGTACTGCATATTTATAAGCTTTGTAACTATTGTTAAAATCAAATCCAACAAAACTGATGTGAAATATGTTAATGTTTATGGAAAATATCTTCTCAGTTTTCAGTGTAGGTTTGTAAAAGCTAGAATGTTTTATCTGATGGCTTTGATTTTTTAATGGTGTCCTTTATTGAACTATATTCTTGTGGGATAAAAGGGTATGAGAAGTGTGAAAAAAGCTATGTTGGTTTTTAAAAAGGATAATTGAAACACGCTTTTATTATCATTGATTTATCCTTTTCTTCTTGTGCAATTATCCTCATAATACCTTGAGACTTGACTATTACTGCTTTTTTTTATTTGAAGGATGCTTGCAATCATTTCTTAATATGTTATTGTATTTATCTGTTGATAAGAAACTGAAGAAATATCCTGGAAAAAATATATGGGCTCAGGAAGCTTTTGGTATTAACTCAGTTTGTATAAGTAAGACTTCTGTATTAGAAGAAAAGTTGACAATTACTCCTCAAAATTGAAAAGTAAAAATAAGGGAATATTTTGCCATCTCTTTTTCAGCTAGAAAATAGCATTTATTTTCATCCCTTCTATTCTCTCCATCTGATACTTTTAAATCAACATAAATGCATTTCAATGAGCTTAAGGAGTTTGTACTTTGTGAAATTAAAAGCAGTCTTGAATTAAAAAAGTTTTCCCCAAATCCCAGAGTATCAATACCTATTCTTTAATTTACTTAAGTTACTTGAACTTCCATTCTTGAAACTGTTTTATCTATTTTATTTGTAATATATATAAGTAATGTCCCTGGGTTTGTCTTTAATATTGTAAATAAATAAGCAGATACTTGCCAGCCTTGCATTTTTTCTGCTCAGTAATACTGCAGCTGAGAAATCTAGTAACTGTAATAATCCCCTTCTAGATTTACACCAAAGTGGAAGGCTATAGAAACCCTAATTGACAAATCTAACTTTTGTCAATGTCTGAATATGCAACTGTGGGGAGTTTTGAAGTTCCTGAAAGTGGCATCTGAATTCCCCCCTCACTCTCATCTGCAAAATCCTGTTCCATATGATAAATTTGCCCGTAAAGGCTCATAGTTTTAATTTAACACTGGGAAATCCATGCGGTATAATATATCTATTCTGGAAGAATGCTTAGACTGGAGAAGGAATACAGTTGATGAGTATGAGTGAATAATTAAATGTCTGTGCTCTTTTGATCACAGGTGTTTCTTCCAAAGGGTACTAGTTGTAGTGTGCTGCTCCTCATTTTCTCTCCACCAGGAGATGGACTGTAACCACCAACAAACTTTAGAGAAAGATTTTGAAAGGCTACTGGAAACTTAATTTAAACTTGATTTGACAAATACGACTGTAATTTATGTAGTGATAACTTAAACTTTAGTATCCATTCTGAGAGTATGGATGGCTTCTCAGTGAAAGACATTTCATGAAAAGTTCCTCATACATTTCTGCAATGACATTTAAAAAAAGTATAAAACTAGCTTAAAAATGCTTGTGAAGGTTTTTTTTTTTTGTTTTGTTTTTTTGTTTTTTTTTTTGGTTTTTTTTTTTTTTTTTTTTTTTTAATCTAGGCAATCTTAGAAAGAGAAATAAGTCTATTACTTAATTGCTCTTTAATATATGGAATTACAGCATAAATTGGATTGGAAGACATTCTGGACATCATCCAGTTTAATTTCTTATTTAAAGCTGCCTTTAAAGTTATGTTCTCAATAGGTTTCTCATAAGCTGTTGCCCTTTAACTGTTCGTTTAGATCCTTATGTGCAAAAGGTGCCTCAAAAGTGACTTATGTGACCTCAAAAGTGCCAAATGGAGAGGCATAATGTCTTCTGCCCTGCTGGCATGCTCTTGCTTGTGCAGCCCAGGGTATTGTTAGCCTTCACCTCTGCAGGGGGTCCTGCTGACTGCTGTGGAGCCTGTTATTCACCAGGATCCTCAGTCCTTTTACACAGAGCTGTTCCCAGCTTGTGCCATTTTATGAGCTTGCTCTGTTCCAGATGCAGGACTACTGTTGGCCTTCATGAGATTGTGGTCAGTCCATTTTTTCAGATTGTCTAAAGGGAGAGATTGTTTTACCATGTCATGTTGAAAGTCACTGGGTTAAGAGCTGCTTCCTGTGCAGCTCAGCTGTCCCATCTCGCAGTAGCTGCCTCCACAGGATAGGGAATGAAGCACAGACACCCTAAGAATGAAGGACTCCATTCCATCATTTACCTAATTTAAAAGCATAGAAAGCAGTAACAGCTCCATTTCCAACTTTCAATAAACCTTTTACTGACTGGCCACTAACTGGAATTCATATTGCTTGTCACAGTTCTTTGGGGCCAGCTGTCCAGCCAGTTTATGTCTGCCTTGTAATTTGCATGTTCAAGCTATGGCTTTTCAGTTTAGCTACGTGGTTAGTGTGGGGGACTGTGTAAAAAGCATTGCTGAAGTACAAGTAGGTAACATTCATTGCTCCTTCCTCATCCATAAAGCCAGTCATCTCATTGTAGAAAGCAACTGGGTTGGTCATGCATGATTTGCATTTGGCAAATCTATGCAGGCTGTTTCCAAGCATCTTTTTGTCCTTCACATGCCTGGAAATGTCTTCCATGAGAAATTGTTCCTTAATCTCCCTGGGAACTAAAGTTTATGATGATTAGTCTATAGCTTCCCAGACTCTCTTTCTTGCCCTTTTTAAAGGTGGCGGTAACTGCTTGCTATGACCTTTCAAAGGCAGTAAAGAGTGGTCTTACAGTAACACTGGCTAGTTTTCTCAACATGTATTCTGTTTTGTCCCATGGACTTGAGTGTGTCTAGTCTGCTTAAATAGTCTCTAACTTGATCTTTCTTTTCTGTTGGTAGGGCTTTGCTCTCCTAGACTGGGCCAGTTGGCTCAAGGTTTGAATTTAACTATTCATCTGAGACTGAAGAGTAACTAGTCTTAGTTGTCAGTTGTTAAAGCTGAGTTGCTACTTTGACTGTAAAGCTTTACATAAAAATAAATCGAATGAATTTAAGAAAGCTGCATAGCACCTCATTTGAAGACTTTTAGCTTTTCTTGAAGACTTTATGTAAGTGTAGTTTCTTCAAAGTAGTTTGTTAAAGGATCAAGCAAAATGGTTAATTTCACGGTAAAAAAAATGGAACAGAGTATTATAGTAGTAGTAGTTGCAGTATTTTGAGTTACGTGAGTGATCATTCTGCTCATCAAAATGAGCATTTTATAATTCATGTACTTTTTGTGCAGTTCATTAGATCACAAGGCAGTGTATTTACAAATCTTATAGCTCAATTATTTCTTTTTCCTTGCTGCAGAAATCTGTAAAGGACTTGTTAAATGTTTTCTAGGAGATTCATAATTCATTATTTTCTTCTCTCTTCATTCACTCCTGTGCAAAAGAGCATCAGAACTACTTTGGAATAGATGAAAATCTTGGACCTGTAGCAGTCAGCATCCGGAGGGAGAAGGTTGAAGATGCTAAGGAGAAAGAAGGATCTCAGTTCAACTATCGTATAGTTTTCAGGACAAGTGAGGTAATGGTCTTTCAGTAATTCTGCAAAGGAACTGAAACGTTAACTTGGAACATAGGATGCTAGATGTTTGGCTGTGGATATATTGCTAACTTTGAAAATGAATTTGTCAGTGTGAAAAGGATGTTTCATGTACCATCAGTACCTTACTCCTGGAACAAAGTTTTCCTCTTCTGTACCACATAATTTTCTCTTTTTGAGCAAGCACCCAAAAGGAGGTAACTTGACTGAAGGGAGCTGCAGGGGGCAAGCAAGGGAACAGATGATAAGAACAAAATTGAAGATAAGTTTGGATCAAGCTGCTTGGTGTTAAGTTTCTAATGACAGAAATAAAAGATTTAGAAATGTAGAGGAAATAGGGAAAAAATATGAAAGCTAGTACTATGACTTATTTGTATTTGCATTTTGTTTCAAAATACTTTCTTAGATGCTCTTTTCTGTGAGATGTTTTTCTATACTTCTGCATACATGATTTGTGGAAGGAGTATTAATAGTTGATAACAATAAATGTAAGAATTGCTTGCTTGTTGTGGAAGTACATGTCTCATAGCTTCTATTTCAAGTGAATTAATATCTCTTTCAAACTAATTTCTTTTTTACAGCAACTAGCTTTGATTTGTATGAAAGTACACTATGTTATTGTAGCAAGCCACTGTATATTTTCATATTCTTAGGACTGTTGCTTTTTATTGTGATTAGAACATAGAGAAGTGTTAGCTAGACCTTCTGATATCTCTGGGCTCATGTGCTTTTACAAATAAAGAAACAGATGCATGCATACAAATATATATATAAAGCTAGGGTAATAAAACCCTAGCAAAAAAAAAAAGGGTGTGTCTCTATGTATGGAGAAGTGATTCAGTTGACTCAATTCTAAGAAATTACTCTCTCTTTGCCAGATTCAATGAAGATAAAGCAGAATGGCTTAAAAAGTAGGTGGACAGGTTAAATGAAGGTGCCATTAGCTGTGGCTGACCTTATCTGTCCAACACCACTTTGAACTACTGTGTCTGCTAGAGTATGGCATTAAAATTAACAATTTTTAGTTTCCTCTCTGATTTAAACACTTTCTTTCCAAAAAGGTAAGGTTTAGGAATTAGAATAAGTTAATAATATTATCAGTGAATTTCTTTAAACAATAAATATATTTGTCCCTGAGGCACCCTGTCTCCTCTTTAAAAGTTACTAGTAATCTTTTTGCTGGTTAAAAAGTTAAAAATAGGGATCTGTTTCTTCCCTTTGTCTTCCAAGCTTTTGCTAAACCCTGAAGTTTGTATCTTTAAAAGTCATTTAGTTCTAAAAGTATTGTGTGTGTTTTACCTTCACTGCAGCTTACTACACTTAGAGGAGCAATTTTAGAAGATGCTATCCCATCCACTGCTCGGCACGGCACAGCAAGAGGTCTGCCTCTCAAAGAGGTACTAGAGTATGTAATACCAGAGCTGAGCATTCAGTGCCTGAGGCAGGCTTCCAATTCACCCAAAGTACCTGAACAGCTGCTTAAACTGGATGAACAAGGGGTATGTAGCACATGACTTTTCTCTAAAAAATCTTCAGATAATAATAATTTTAGAGGCAGTCTTAATAAATATGGATCCCTAATGCAAACCATATACTTCCTTAGTTTTGGAGATACTTGTGTACATTCGTTGACAACATGAGGTTTACTTTTCTAAGCAAATTATTTTTAAAATACACTGCAGCTTAGGAAAATTCAAAATCTGGTCTATGGAGATCCTCTTTAGATGAGTGAGAGAAAGATTATAACAGCTTTTAACATTGGCAAGAAGCGATTTCACAATCTGAATTTGCACTTCTATTTGTATGCGTGTTGAATGCAAGTGAAAATGCATCTAACATTTTAATAATGGTGTGTATAGGTGAGGAGGTAAAAGGATCTAACTTAGTCCTACATCTAAAAGCTTGGGTGTTTTTTTGCAATAATATTTTCTGATTAACTTGCAATAATCTTACTAGAATAGAATGCGTCTGGGTTCAAACAACTGAAATTGTGATTGAGACTAATGAAATAACTGCCTGGCAATGAAATATTCATATGGCTTTTATTTGGAAGGAAAATGGTGAGACATTATGTTCACTATAGTGAATCGGCTTCATTCAAAACTAGTGATTGAATTTATAGCATCTAAATATTCTGTGAAGGACAGGCTCATGATGGCTTTGAAATCAAATTTTGAAAGATCGTTTTTAAAAGATGGTTGTTTAAAGTGAAGATTGTGCTTTCTAGACAAAAGTCAGTATCTGTTGGAGTTGAATCAGCTGATGGATCCAGTCAGTTATGATGGTGGTATAATTAATTGTTAATGCTAATTCAGTTTTGAATGTAGTGATTGTGTCTAACATTGGTGGTGTATACCAGAATTCATTTGTCTTCCCTTGTGGTTGAAAAAGTTGCTCAAAATCAAGCAAATACAGACAAAGGAAGAAAATTGCTTTTTCTGGGTATTTTATGTATGTTTTACTGCTTTTGTTCACTGTAGACTTTGAGGAGGACTTTTAATTGAAAATTAATTTTGCCAAATGTCATTATTTTCTCTTCTGTGTGTCAGTTTATCTGGTGAATACTAAAGAGTAATCAGAAGCACTTAGTTCTGAGTCTAGGAGTTCCTGATGTAATGCTGCTCTCTGTCTTTCCAGTTTGAGCACCAGACTGAGTTTAGGTTAATGTAATAAATAATATTCACTGTTCAGAGGGGCAGGATGTTCTAGGCAGTATAAAGTACTACTTTGTTTGACCTGACCTGAATATCTTTCGAACTCACTGTAAATCTTTCCCAAAAATTGGAAATGAGATTGTCCATTGAACCAACCAAAGTAATTCTTTTATCATCAACTATTAATTTTGACATCAGTACACACCACTTCTTTTTATTTTGGATGATCAGTCTGAAAATACAATCCCGTTGTGCACTGGGCTTTCGCCAAGAAAAATGTGATATTAATGTCTTATGTACTGCTTTATTATGAGATAATTACTTGAACATAGAAAGCTGTGCATAGAACGGGCATGAGATCCATTCTTGCTTTAATCCTCTCATGTGCTTTGTGCTTTCAATTTATTAATCAAATAAATACAAACAGAGTTATGCTTGGCAGCTGAAGGTGATGATTGGTTGAAGTGTCATGAATTTAAAAATATGAATAATGATCTAGAGGATCAATACTGTCGCCAGAATAATACTAATTTTGCATTATGGTGTATTAAATGTTTGCCTAGTTCCTCAGCAAACTGAAGACTATTTCGGTGTTTTGATTTAATTTTCTACCTATTTTGTAGTTTTCACTGAAATCGAGTATGGATTATGGAGGAATCATGTGGCAGAACTTAATCTAGAAAATGACAGTAGAAAATAAATGCAAATTGGATGCTTGACCTAATTTGGATGTATTAAGAGTTTGCAATTTCACAATTTATTCTGGCATATGAGAATCAGCATGAGATTTGGCTGTAAATTTGCAAGAAAAGTCAACTGGTTATCTATAACCTGGACATTTGTGGGTTTTTTTAACCTCTCTCTTTAATGCCCCCCCCAGTTTCCTCTCCCTGTTTCTGCTAATGGTTGTTTATTATATATATATATTTTGGTTCCTTTCACATCCCTCTGGAAATGTTCCCTTCCCTCTAGGTCAAAGGCTGAAGTTTACAAAAAGCACGAAGAAATTAGAAGCTTTGATTGCACTGTATTTAGTGACTGTTGAGTGTCTATCTCTTGAGGTTCCTTGCCAGAAAAACTCTCAAATCTTCTCATGAAGAAAATCAACAAGTTGTTGTTACGTGATAAAGAATCTATATTGATAAAGAATTTATATTGTATAAGAAGATGACAATATAGCAAGATTCACTAGTGAGTGATTTTGACTAGAACATAGTCATTTTGAGTCAGAAAGGATTGCTGTGCACCTTTAATACATATCACATACACAACTAGTTAAGTGGGTTTAGAAATTATTTTCTGATGTCACATTATTAAATTGTTCTCAGTGTTACATTAAATGTAACATTTCTAATTAAAAAATAATGTAATCAGAACTATGTTTGTAATTATTTACTTAAAAAGACTTAAATAAGCATGTGGTACCGTTTAGAAGCTGTCAAACTTTATCAGTTTTAAATATTCTGATAGTTTTCTGTGGCAGTTAAATGTGCCAGATGAGATGATCCTGGCAAAGCTCATTTAGTTACTTCTTTCTTAGGCATTTACTGCTTCTGCACAGTCCCTGTGGTCTTGGTATGAGAGTTCTTTTGCTTAAGTCTTTTGATTTCATAGTCATGAGTGCTCCTAGCACATGGGTAAGTGGTTCAGATTGCTGCAAATAAGATTGCAGCTGCTATATTTTTTAGGAATAGTTGTATTAGTAGAATCAAATTTGACATAATTGCCTAGTGTTTACAGTAGTTTCCCAGGAAGAGAGAACCCAGGATTTCTTCCTCTAGGAAGGTGGGAGAGTTTCAGATCCTCATCTTCAGTGTCTGCTAGGATAATGTTTAAACCATGAGATTGGTAGGTTATTTTGGAAGATAGAGGAATAATTCACTCCTGTTTGGAATTATATTGATATTAATGAACAAATTCAGGAATGACTGGTGTCCCCAAAAAGACCAAAGGAGTATGACTGTATATTTCCAGACTGAATATTTTGCCCAAGTGATTTATTACTATTATTTGTCCCCCTATTATTGGCGTCTCAGTTAGCATGTAGCTTCTATACACCTCAATTCTAATGTGAAGTCAAGGAACTTAACTTAAATTCCCAGTGGTTTAAGACAAACTATTTGGCATAGAGCTGGGGTACAGGTGGCAGTGTATTCACAGTCATTTTAAGTCTTTGCTGGGAAGTGTCAAGTACCAGCACGGCTTCCTGTAATCTGTTGTTTATGTGACCAGTTCTATTCCAGTTTTCTCCATGAAATGTTCATGCTACCTTTCCCCTGAATAATATAGTCACTAGTATGCAGTCTGGAACCTTTTATTAAATACCTAACTCTCTCCAGGCAGCACTTCAAAATGGGGACCAAACAAGGAAGCACTCTGTATTGATGGTATCTAATGCGAGTCAAAAGGAAATGAGAAGGGCAAGCAGTATCTTAATCCTGCCATGCTCCAGAGTTCAGCAGTCTGACTCAGGCAGCTCCTAAAGTGCCTCCATAACCCAGAATGTCCTGTTATTTCATATGGCCATCATTCCCCTTCCACATCCAGACTTTGTCACAGCTCCTAGTTCTGTGCTGCCAAGGTTAAACCTTATTGCAGCACCATTCCTCATTCCTGTCCTTACTGAGTCTGTTACTTGGTCCTAACTGGTCTCTGGTCAGTGGCGTCCTACCAAAATATGTTCCACAAGGGTTCACCCTTACCTAATGCATTTGTCATGGGGAGAGAACAGATTGGGGCTCACCAGTGAGGCAGGAGGGCTGCCATCATACATTAGTCTTATTCCTGCTGTGCTGCAGGTTTTTTATACCAATAGACCGAATTCAGAGTGTGCATTGCATGAATATAGATCTGCTAAAAGCATGAAGTTAGGCCTGTTTGTACTGGTTAAAATGAGAGGAAATTGGCCCACTGATAAGCTTAACTTCATAGTACGAAAAGAATTTTTGGCCCAATTGGTGTAATGAAGTGTTTTGCTGTTGACTTTAGTAGCCTGCCCTTTCCCTATTACTTCATTTTAAGACCTTCTGGGCATGAGATACTTGTTAAAGAGTCTATCTCTGTCCTCCAAAAGTCTTCATTAACTTGGCCATCTTGGGGATTTTTTGTGTGTTGATTGTGTATGAAATTAAATAGTTAAACCAAGAATGCTGTCAGGTTTGATCTTGAATTGCATGGAAGACAAAAAAGGGTAATAGCTTACACAGGCAGTAGCATTATGAAACATAGAAGTCTAGGTTAGTGAAAGCATAGTGAAAGCTTTTTTTTCTCGAGGGTTGATGAGGATTTGAGTAGTGGTTTTCTCTTTGTTTTGTTTTGTTTGTGTTTTGTTTTTTTGGTTTTTTTTTGGTGGTTTTTTTTTTGGTTTGTTTTGTGTTGTTTATTTTTTTAATTGACTGTTGGCAGCTCCCTTACGTACAACTCTCCACTAAAAATAGATAAATGCAGCATTTATCAAAAGGGAAGGTTAAGGGTTATTTGCAGTCCAGATAGAATGATATTTTATGGACTATAAATTCCATATTTTTAAAATTTTATATATATTTCTTATCTATTTTTATATTTTATGCATTTTATATATTTTTTAATTTTTAAATTTTTATGGAATATATGTTATGGAATGATGTGACATCCGGATAGAATGATATTTCTTATACTTTCTTCTTTTATATGTTTTGTTGAATCAACCTTTTAATATTCTTGTCATGTAGTTTTTCCTCAAAAAAACCCAATCATTGTGGTAAAATGTTGACGCAATAACAAGTCTATGGTACAATAGTTTTACATGATACTTAACATGGCAGACCATGCGTTACATATGACAAAGGTGAAGCAGACTTTCTTGTCAACTTTGATCTAATAGGAATATATACCATCTTTGCAAAACACACTTTAGACTGTAATCCTGAAGTTTGATTCAGAGAAATCTGCAGCAAGAGAATTTTTCTGAATCATGAATATAGATAAATGTCTTAAGTGTCTGACTGATGTTCTCTGTCATTTGTGAAGCTCTTAAGGTGTCAGTTAAGAATAATAGGACTAATCCATTCACATGGCATTTTCCTGTTTGTCATCTTGGGTATGCATAAAAGCTAAGAAAATAAGACAATCCTTAAGAAATAATAATCTCTTTTTATACTTCTTATACTTGTTACACAATTTTTTTATACGAATAATTTATCTGTTTTTAGTGTTCTAGAATTGAGATTAGTTTCTTTAACAAAACTATTTAACTGAAGT
Source organism: Psilopsiagon aymara (assembly GCA_024733675.1). Classification (NCBI taxonomy): domain Eukaryota; kingdom Metazoa; phylum Chordata; class Aves; order Psittaciformes; family Psittacidae; genus Psilopsiagon; species Psilopsiagon aymara. Next base: position 9,993 of record JANRGW010034436.1, on the reverse strand, counting down.
CTGTTTTCTAGCTATATAGTATAGTTTTGTATACTTTTGAAAATAGGGAATTTTTTTAACAATGGATGATTTTATGGGGAGGGCAAAGATTTCACTTAACAGACGTTACTGTTCTGAGGGCCTGTTTTAACTGAACTGTGCTGAACTTTAAGGGGTAGAAATAAGGGAAAATAATCTCACTTTTATGAATCGGAGAAAGGAAATAGTTATACAAAAAATTTCAGTTGTACAAAAAATAGTTACACTAAAAGTTCTCATGTTGTAATGTGCAGTAGAATGCTTTGATAGATAACTAAGTCAAAAGCCTTCATGGGCTGCTTTTACCTGTGTTTGGATAGTGTCAACCCAGTTTTCTTTCCAGGTACTTGAGGATTTTATTTGTTGTGGATTTGTTTGGTTTTGGTTTCTTTCTGTGATGACTTAATTTCCCAAATCAGAACACTTATTTATTCACTTTCAGCTATCTTCTGCCAGGGAATATAATGTTGTTAATATTTTAATTGTTGATATTTGTTCTATTATTGACTTTGCTTCTGTATTTTTTCCTTTTCTTTCTTTATATTTTTTATTTCAGCTGAGTTTTCAACATAAAATTGGTATCCTTTACTGCAAAGCAGGCCAAAGCACAGAGGAGGAAATGTATAACAATGAGATGGCAGGACCAGCCTTTGAAGAGTTCCTTGATTTGCTGGGCCAGAGAGTACGGCTAAAAGGATTTAGTAAATATAGGGCTCAGCTAGATAATAAAAGTAAGTTTTGTTTCTGATCTATAGTAGAAACTGTAATTATCCAGTTGATCTTCTGGAAATCCTGTCCTGTCTTTTCATGCTTTTGACTTTGGGTTTTGATTAGTAAGATTATATGGTAAATGAGGAAGATGAAGCATTATGATAAGAGCATATAGCACACCTTGCCTGAAAGTTTATTTGCTTTTTCTGTGCCGTTAGTAGAACTGAAAATCAAAGCAACTTATTTCATTTGTTTGCACTCAGTCAAAATCATGCTATGTGTGTGGTATTTTTTATGTATTTCAAAATTTCCCAGCTACACTTTAACATCTTACCCTTCAAATGGCAAAAGAAATGTACTTCAAAAAGCAGAATCATGACAAAGGACAGTTTTCCTTATTTCTTTTTTATTATTAAATTTTTGTGCTTTTTAATCCACATGCATATTGATGTTTATATTTAAGGGTTAAGTTTTCTCAGTTTCCTAGTTCCTCACACATGCACAGTAAGCATGGTATCATTCAGCAGTTGATAAATGTTTGTCTGATAACCACTGTGTTGTTACTGACATTTCCTCAGGTCTTTCAGTTTCCCTAAGTGCAATAGTATAATATTTAAATGTACACATTTTTGGGAGCTTGTAGCAAAAATAGGAACTCAAATGTTGCTATTAAGATCAATGATATGTTGACGTACTTCTTTACTAGCACTGTGTTTCACTGCCATTAGATTTAACTTAACTCATTCTTAGTATAATGTATTTTTAACAGGATTTTGACAACTGATCACTATGAGCTGTGGTCTAAAGGATATTTAGGTATTCATCTACTTCATTACATCCTGTTTTTAAAGAACTTTTTTTTACAATGAGGATGAAACACTAGAACAGGTTGTTCAGAGAGGCAGTAGAAGCCCTATTCTTGGAAACATTCAAGGCCAGGCTGGATGGGTCTCTGAGCAACCTGATCTAGTTGAAAATGTCCCTGCTCATTGCAGTGAGGTTAGAGTAGATCACCTTTAAAGGTCCTTCCCAAGGCAAACCATTCCCTTTTTCTGCGATTTGATTAGTATCCTACATTTTGCTGTAGCTTGTGTATTGCATCCTGAAAATAGAACTTTTTTTATGTACTGTATATGGCCTGTGTATAACAAACAAAATATTTTAATTAGCAAAGCTACTTGTGTGTGAATTAATTAGCATAACTACTTGTGTGTGAATTCTACTTACTGTTGTCATCAAATGGAAGAGTTCCTTAACTATTACAGATAAGCTGCCAAGAAAGGAGCTTGGGAAGATGTACTTACAGGAAATTATGGGAAAATCTTTCCTTGCAAGAGATACTTTGCCTTTCAGTTAGTCACAGAGATCTGAGTCCTATTATTTGCTTCTTTGGTCCTCCTGCCATTTATCAGGCCAACCAGCCTGGTTCTTAGGAATCTCTTATGCGTTTTTGCTACTTCAAAATCAGTCTTCATTTAACTGGAATAAAACTGGATTTTTCTAATTTATTTTTTTTTTTTAATGGTACATTTGAACACTGATTGGTGGTGTAGTCATAGAAGGATTTGAAGGATTCCTCTTCCGTTAACAAACTGGTAGTGCCCTGATAGCCTGTCATCTCCTGTACAGCACTGGGAGATACACCTAGTGATTCATATTACAATTTTTGGAAATATCTAGTGCATGTACATTGTGCTTGGTACCCAGTGAAGGTAAGCGTCCATAGGCCAGTTTCCAAAGGGAACTGAGATGCTTGAAGCTGGTGATAAAACCTTATGTTTTTACAATGAAAGGAGACCAGCTCTTCAATTCAAGAAGTCTTTCACATTTCCATCTGGAGTAGTGTTAGGAAATGGTGAAAAAAAGCTGAATCCTATGACAGATTCTAATTTATGACTTACAAGTTAGGAAAGCAGCAATTCTGTAGCCCTGTCAACCTGTGTAAGCGCCACATTTATTTTTATTATTACCGCTTCGCTTATATCCATGCTTGTTTCATTTTAATAATTCAGGCTTGATAGAGACTATTGCATCCTATTTCAGTTCAGAATAATAACTCATTTTACAAATTAATGTGTAGAAATACTTATTAGTGCACTGTGGATATCAGACTTCTGGGTCGAACTGAAAAATAGGGAAGAAAAATTCAAAGGAGTAAAGGGGTTTTTTGGTTTTGCTTTTTTCACCAATCAGAGTATGTCCCAGTATCACCTAGTAATTTTTACATCTGAAAATATATGCTGGTGTGTCAAACAAATTCAGTTTCTACGTTTTCCGTGCTTCATTATGAATGTACATTGCTGATTGGCATTGTGTACATATCATTTGATAATGTAATTTTAGTGTTTCACTACTCCTATGTACCATTAATGAATTTCACCTGTTATGTTGTCTTAGTTTACAACATACAGAATGGAATTAAGAGAGTTCACAAAGATGTAGTCTTCAGTTTGATATTAAATGACAAATTCTGTCTTAATTATAATATTTTTGTTGTACTTGTTTTTTTAAATATCATGGCACAACAAGTAGTACAGCATGTCGTATTTATAATTGGATAATAGATTCATCAGACTGCCTGCAGGTTCAGAATAGTGTAATAATTTCATCTCTAGTAGCTACATTTTTGGTAGGCATAATGTTTCTTGCTCAGTTTTTGTAGCGTTCACATTTATAGAGTTTTTATATTCTCAAATGTTTGACTAGCTGTGTCTTGTTTCTTTCTTTAAAAAGTTATTTTCTTTTAATTTGGTCTGTTTAATTAATATTTTGATAAGGGATTAATTGGTCCATTAGTTATGGACTGTAGGATGTAGAATGTTGTTACCAGTTGGCTTGTCTGTCTGGTAAGCACCCATTACTTACATTCTCTCTCACTCAATCCACAACAGGAATAGGGCAGAAAATCAGAAGGGCAAAAGCAAGAGAAATGTGTGAGTTGAGATTAAAACAGTTCAGTAAATGAAGGAAAGAAAGGAATAAAACCAAACATGTGCACGCATCCCAAACAAAACAAACCCCCCAAAAAACAGCCCACCACCACAACAGTCCACCAACCAACTAGCAAAACCCACCCCCACAAGGACAAGTGATGCAAAAGCAATCACTTTCTACCTCTCATCAGCAGACTAATGCCCAGCCAGTCTCTGAGCGGCAGCTACCATGGGAAAACTGCTCCCACTCAGTTTGACTGCAGAACATGATGTTATATGATATGGAATATGTTTTTTAGGCAATTTGAGTAAGTTGTTGCAGCTGCGTCCACTCCCAAACTCTTGCCTGCTCCTAGCGTACACGCCAGGGAAAGAGAAATCTCTGATGCTGTGCAACCACCATTCAACAATTGCTGAAACATTGGTGTGTTAGCCACACTGGACTGATCACATCTAGAAAACAAAGCACCAAATAGATTTCTTTGAAGAAAATTAACTCCATCCAAGCCAGACCTGGTGCAAATGTGAAGAACATACGGAATATATTAACTACGAACTCTATTCTGCCCTTCTTTAGTGCATTTTTAAAGCACTGTTTTGTGCAATATCTGTTCAAGCTAAATTATTTAAAAACTAATTGCAAAAGGAATCAGGCAGTAGGGTTGCTGAGATCAGTGTAGTTTAGGCAGATACATGTATTCCACACTATAATTTTTTTTCTCCTCAGAATTTGTTGTCTCTTCAAAACTTTGTCTTTCTAAAATGCCATGAAAAGGTTATAATGGAATTATATTTTTCAGCAAAGATTTTAAGAGGAGTGTGATAATGTTTGCATTTTTAAGCAACATTTAATTAAGAAACTTCAGTGGAAATTATGCTCCCTGGTTTAATGTAACTGTAACTTATATTACATCAATATTAATAAATGAAATGAATTTTATTATTGTGCAAACATAACTGAGGAAGCCAGTTGTAATGTAAATGTGTTCAAAATTATACACACCCACAAATTTTTTCAGATTTAGGACTGCAAATACAGTATGGTTGCTGTTTTACACTTAATTGCATGGTTTTATACTTTTAGCTGGGGAAGTAACATGGCCAATCAATTACTTTTTGGAATAAAATTACTATTTAAAACAAAACCAAACCCCAAAATTTTAAACAGTTTGTGCAAATGAACGCTGGGAAATGTTTATTGGTGTTGATAATATAAAATTATATTAAAAAATGAGCAAACATGGAAAAAGAGATGAAAAATTGCAGTTGTTTTGGTTCATTAGGGTGTTCCCAACCACTGGCCTTAAAGTTAACTGACTTACTTAGATAATCCATGCATATTAAGAAGGTGAATATGTATGGATTCAGATCATATTCTGAATGATGAATATGACTGCAGATTAAAACTCATTTAATTTACTGTAAAGATTCTGAAATGCTAACTCTATTAATAAGCCTCCAAATAGAAGACATAAAAACTAAAAAAAACCCAAACAGACCCTTAAGGAAAAAAAAAAATAAAAGAAAACAAAGAAAGGGCCAGAGCACCTCTCCTGTGTGGACACTGGCACAGGTTGCCCAAAGAAGTTGTTGATGCCCCATGCCTAGAAGTGTTCAAGACTAAGCTGGACAGGGGTTTGAGCTACCTGGCCTTGTGGAAGGTGTTCCTGGCCATTGCAGGGGGTTGGAGCTGGATGATGTTTAAGGTCCCTTCCAAACCAAACTATTTTATAATTCTATTTTAATAATTTTTAGAGATCCAAAGAGTCCCAATAAAATTATTTAACATTGTACATTGTACTACAGCGTACTTATCTCATGTTTTTTAAATTTCTGATCTGCAGTATGTGTTTTAATGTCAGATTTGAAGTAGCATTGTCAGTTTATTTTCAGTAAAGTATGGGATTAGTTAATTGTCCTTATTAGTGTTCTAAAAAAGGGAAATGTGTATTACTCAAGTAGCTAACGGTCTCTTCTTTTTCTTATGAAATGCTGATAAATTCAAAGTTTGATCCTTTAGGCCTCATAGACAGCAAACTCCTTGTGCAGTTTCTTGCAGGACCCTTCTATTTCGTAATACGAAACTAAAGAATAGATCTTCAAATGATCCAAACCAGTTTTGTTCTTCTGAAAAAAGTTTTAAATTGCATTAATAGATTTAAATCATGCTATGCAAAGAGTGGTGTCCTAGAAAGTACTATGAATGTTCTGTTTTACTGACCTTACTGCAATTAAATTCATTTTCAGCTGATTCAACAGGAACTCATTCCCTCTATACTACCTATAAAGATTATGAATTAATGTTTCATGTATCAACAATGCTTCCATACATGCCCAGTAACAGGCAACAGGTATGGGTTTTTTTAACTTTTCATTGTAATTTTACACTGTAAATGTTTGACATTGAGGGGTTTGGGCTTGAGGGTTTTTTTGTTTGGGTTTTTTTGGCTTTTTTGGTTTGTTTGGTTTTTTAAGTATTACCGAGTTAAAGCTGAGTTGCTTTGTAAGAAGTATGTCTCAATTGTATTTTTTTTTTCCCTTGAAAAGAAGGCATTAGGAATCCTAGGATTTTTATACTTTAAGAAACTTATACTATCATCTCCCCCATTTCATGATATTATTAAAAAGTGGTTTTGCTTGTGGTGAATGAGTTGTTTTCAGTTTAGACTAGATCTACATCATGTATGTGTTAAACATCAAATAGACTTAAGTTTGAAAATAGTCTTATGGTTAAAATATGCATGTGATAAGATTTTAATTGTTCCACTTAATCCTTGTGTTACAGATCTTGAAATGTTTATTAATGTGTCAGCTTAGTAATAAATGGTTGATTGTATCCTTCAAGGTTTCTGCTTGGAAAGGCAGAAAATCACAGTGTACTTATTTCTGGTGAATTGCCTTTGTTTAGGTAATAATTCAGGATACCTTTAAAGCATTAAGGATGGCTAAAAAGCAGCACAGCATCCAAAGTGTGCGGTGCACCAGTAAGGTTACTTTGTCTTGCCTGACTTGGATATTTCTTGCGACTGAATTGAGAAGTGCAAGCACATTTGGTGTAATATATCAACATTAACACTTAAAGCAGAATTGTTCATAGGTCACACTGATAATAGTTTGTAACTTTCTGAGTTACTAATCTGCATTTTTCTACATCTGCAGAAAGAAGTGTTGGATTTGTTAAGTTTTAGAATATTCTCTCATTGCTATGAAAGATACAAAGACTTCAGTAATTTTGGAAGGTTGTCATGAAATAAAGAGTCTATCTCACTTTCTTACTGAACAGCATACAAAAGGTGGTTAGTGATTGTTAAGCCGTATGTGAGTTGTATCCTTGATGTCTGCCCTGTCAATAGGTCTGGTGTAAAGAAAGACAGATGTGTCAAAGCAGTCAGAAAAAAGATAAAAGAAAATATTAAAATTCTTGAGAAAGGATGAATCAAAATTGAAATGGAAGAAAGTATATAATGTATTTATGTATTTTAAATAGTGCATAATGTTCTGTTTGAAGAACTGTTTCAATTGAACAGTCAAGACAACTGCAAATTTTACTTCATTATGCTTAGGGTTTAGAAACTAAATAAGGAATTTGAAGCCAGAAATTTTTCACCTTATGAATAATATGAATGTTTAGATTATACCTTAAAACGCGTGGCTTGCAGCAGACAAAATTCAGCTGCAACACACACTCAACTGTGCCAATAGGTAGCAATCAAGGTGTCTGCTCATCATCACTGATTAGAGATGGTTCCACTTCTCTAAACTTTCACTTACACCTTATTACAATACAGGATTAATTTAGTAAACACATTAGGAGTTGTTCTGTCTGTAATCAATCATAACAATCTTTGACTGGAAAGCACATGTAATTAGGGAAAACTGTCCACTATTAAGAAGGTATAATACACTGAATGAGCTTGTCTTAAAAGGAAAAAATATTTTCCTAGCTAATCACAGGCACTGAAAGTAAATGTGGCCTTACTGGGAGTTTATTACTTTTGTTGTTTTCTTTCATGACTTTCTGTTGCTTTTGAGAATAGAATATCCTCTTGCCATGATTCACTGATTTTCATAATTGTTTGCTATTTGTCAGCTTTACTGCTGTGTTGCTCAGCTGCCCCCCTACTACTGTTTTTTCATTTCTTCCTGTGCCTTCCTTTCAGTCTCATCATTTCCCTAAGAGTCTTTCTTTATAGTTAGGTGCCAATTCTTGTGTACCGCAAAATCCCCCAATTTTAACTCCATGGTTTTCCCCAGCAACAAGCAGTCTTTTCCACAGTGTTTTAGTAAGCTGTCTTCAGTGTCACTCTAACAGGTTCAGTATTTAGTAGAATCACCATGTTATTCTTGACATCCTCTGATCAACAATGTGACAGTTCTCCAAGTTCAAGTAGTATGCCTACTGAAGACCCACCACAATATTTTTGAAGGTGCTGGGATCTGGCAATATTTCCACAGCATGGACACTGTCTTAAGAAATAATGACAAACACACTCAAATGATCAGAATTTAGCCAGCCTTAATGTGCAAAAGTTATCAATAATCATGTGTAATTTTTCCTATTACAGTTTAGTTCCAAAATACCTACTGAAGAGTGAAATGTATCAGCAGTGTTATTTCTTAAAAACTAGGACAAAAACTTGATTAGATCCTTTTCCTTGAGACATTCTAGATACTGAAGACCACAAATGCAGTTGCATCCATTGTGTTTAAGAGAGAGGCTTACAAGTGCTGTAGAATATGAATTTATTTTCTTCAGGGTTTTGGCTCACTAACTCTACATACCCAAGTAAGGGAAGTTAGGGACCATGGTAATTTTCCTTTTAGGTTATGTTAGCAATGAAGACACACATTCAATAGTTATTTTTTGCTTCCATATTGTGTATGTACTTCACGATGAGATTGTTACATTCTATGCCCATTATTCCCTTGTTAGGTAAGGTATAGAGTCAAGGTATATACCTTGCCAAGGTATAGAGTTGCTCTTCATCGCCTACAACTACAGCCTTCAGTGAGCAAGCGCTGAGCATTGCTTGTATTCCAAATACCTGTGAGCCAAAAATAGGCCACACCAGAATTGTTTGTTGCTTCTTCCAGGACATAACTACGCCCTGCTTGGTCCCTGATCAGGACATCCCTCTAGTTTTAGAGCCAGCAGGAGATCCAAAGAGCAAGGTAATTTTCACTTTGGCTGCAACATAGGCTGGGAATTTTAAAGTCAGCTGTTCCTGCCCAAGGACAGAAGAGACTACCAGCCCTGGTGTGGCCAGTTCCTTTTCCTTTACTGGCCTTTTCTTGAAATCATAGTTCAAGACTTTCCCATTTAAACTTTACCTTTGCGATGTCCCTTTCCGAATCATTCCCTTGCAAGTTTCCTGTTCACACATTTGCACTCTGCTTGTGTACACGTGGTCAGACCTGGTCAGTCCAAATCAGTTCAAGTAATCAGTTTTCACCTGGTTTAATGAAAAATTAGATCAGATATGCAATAATTAAACTTGTTGAATTTAAGCTACTGTTAAAGTGGCTGGGATAACAAGACACAGTTATACCAATCTCAGTTTAACCAGATCTAATGAAATATCTTTTGCTGCTTGTTTACAGTTTTGGTAGTGGCTAAATACTTAGCCCCTAAAAGAAAAATAAAACTTTTCAAGCCACTTATTTTAGAAAGATACTAAAAAAAGTTAGAATATTTTCATATGTGACTCGTAATTTTTTATCATTTAATTAAATGAAGAATATTCTTCAGTTTCACTTACGAATTTCACTGCTACTTCAACAAGAATTCCATGTTGCTTCACAATTTGAACAGGCAGTTGAAATTCCACAGAAGTGAGTAGATTTTTATGGCTCTGGATAACCTGTAAATACACTGTTCTAAGACAACACTTTTCTTCAGAGATGCATATCTGGAAATGAAGAATGAATAGTTAAAATCTCAAAATTAATGTAGTGACTATTATTTGGCATAAATATTTTTAAACCAACAGATTCTGCTTTTCTAACATATTTTCCTTACCAGACTCCCCATTGTGTGTGTTATATTTTTACATAAATCTTCACTGGTTTCCTTTTGGCTGCCTATTGTACTTGATTTGGTTCAACTTCAAATTCTACCTGGCTAATTTAGGCTGATACTAGAATGATGTCAAAGTGTTTGACATCTCATTACTAAAAGTAATCCTCCATAATCTGTGTACCCTGTCGAGAGTTCCTGTTGTGCTCTGCATTGGCATGAGGTTCCTTAGAGTATGTTAGAATGTTAGAAAGGCAGATTTAAAGAAAAAAAAAGAAGAAAAAATACAACAATACCCCTCCCCCCACCCCAACC
>JANRGW010034434.1:4825-31965 GCA_024733675.1 Psilopsiagon aymara | reverse complement strand
TCCCATCCCTCCAGGAGCAGAGGGAAGAAAAAGGGGGAAGTGAGTGAACAAACTGTGTGGCTGATTTATGGCTTAAAACACGACAGGGCCCCTGCCCATTTCTCTTCGTTTTTATTTTCTTCCTTGTTTAAAGTTAAGCAGTAAATGAAGCTGCTCTTAACAGCAGCTCAAAGACATCTCATCTCTTGCCTGTTTAGTGGTAATAAATAAATAAATCACTTTGTTAGTGCTAACTGACAAGGATGAACAGTGCCTGAACCCCATGGGATGCTGTCAGCCATCTCCTGCATCATGAGGAAGCTCAGCTGCCCTTCTCAGGATCACAGCCCTTTGGCATCTGCAGGTTTTGGGAAGGGTATCACAGGCAGAGGGTATATCTTGTGCCTTTTTCTTCATCACCTGCGACTCTAAATGCAACATACTGCTTTCAGAAGTGACTGAGGCAGTTTTGAGGCTTTGAGGATTGTAAAACACTTGATAAGAAGCCCTCAAGCCCCTGCTCAAGCAGGTCAGCTGGCACAGGCTGCCCAGGCCAGGACCCACCAGCTGGGTTTTGGACATCTCCAAGGATGGAGATCACACAGCCTCTCTGGACAGCCTGTTCCAGGGTCCAACCATCCTCGCAGCAAAGAAATATTTTCTGAAGTGAAGTGTAATTCCCTGCACTTCCATTTGAGCCCATTCCAGCTGCAAAATGAGAAGGTAAGTTTTGGAGTGCTTGATGTGTGCTAAGATTGCCACGCAGGGACGGCAGATCTGCCCACGGGACTTGCTGTAAAGGAGCAATCCAGTCATGGGGAGTGCTTGTTTTTACGTCACCTGCAGATAGAACCACTCTTCCCCCACCCAAAATACGCCCTGATTTGAGAAACATGCTGTGAGTGAAGCTAATGGGCAGGAAAAAACAACCTGCCTTAACTGCAGGGGCAGGAGCCCTTTGTTTCTCCCAGGAGAGGGAAGGGGTTCGTTGCAATGAAGAGCATGGGCACCCTGCTCCCCACCAATGCCATGCCAAAGCATGCGGACAGACTGTTTCTGCCCCCCACAAGTGTGCTAACCAGGATGGAGCCTGGGGTCCGGGATGTTTCCCTGCTAGCGAGGTGCAGCGAGGCACAGCCAGGATTTGGTGGAGACCAGCAGAGGCCCCAGCAAAAATCCTCAAACCAGGGACAAGATATAAGTTGATCTCAACATTTAGAGAGAAGTGAATTCCATTTAAGATATGATCCTGTACCTCTGCTTGCCAGAGCAAACAAACACACAGAGCAGTCACTCCAATTGGTTTTCCCTCATCTTTTGTTATTCTTTGTGTCTGTACAACACAAACCACACTTCAGGGATTTCTCCAATTAAACCTTGCAAAGCAAAAATGTGGTTTCCAATCAATACAATTCTAGGGAACCAAGTGACCTAATTCCATGTCCTAAGTTACACATGTGATTAAATACCCTATGGAATCACAGCCTCAGTTTCTATACCGTGCATTTTTCCATAGATAACAAACAAATTGAGACAGAAAAAAAGCCAGCCAGAAAGCAGGACAAAATAGGAAAGCCTCCTTTTTTCCTGTATTGCAACTGCACAGCAGAGATCATGCGATGCTCTCACCAGATCCTTATGCACTGTGACAAGGCAATTTCCTTCAGGCTGCTTATTCACTATTCAACTCGCATCTTATTGACTGTATAAATCTCATGTGAAAATAATTCCTTATTTCCCTCCAGATGACAATATAATGAGAGCATAGCACGCCCTGTACCACAGCTAGCCTCAGCAAAAGTTCTCGGTGGTGTTTTTGGGGTGCGGGAACATGGCATGTTGATAAAGATGCTCCCCAAGGTTCCACACGCCCCTGTACCACCCCCAGCCCATGCGGGGAGCAGCAGCTCCTCGGGCTGTCGGTCACTGCAGGGACACTGGATCTGCCCTGGGCTGGCCGGGAGGAATTCTGCCCCCCTAGGCTGAGCAGAGCAGCACAGCGCTGCAGGGGGAGAGGGGAGGAAGGAGGAAAGGGGAGAAGACATCGCCAGATCCTGCTGGCTCTTACTTCAGCTTACTACCGCTCAAACATGCTTCAGGAGGGCAGCAGTTCCTGGAGAGAAAGGGGACACAAGGAAAGGAGAAGGCAGAAAGCAGAGGGGGGTGATGAGAATACTTCCTGGTACTTAATACAATCGACTGAACATGTCCGGAGATTTCAGTTCCCTCAATCCCGTACCTAAACATGCCGGCTGCTTCCAGCATAGCCCCAGCTCTACAGCCAGCGCTGGTGCTTCCCTCTCTGCAGTTGCAGCCCCACATGGGGACTTTCCAGGGCCAGCTTATGAAGCACCACACTAATTCTCAGTATCTTTTCCAGCTCATTATTTAGAGATAAAAGGCTCCCCAGTGAACGTGTTGCAGGCTTCCTGTGGGAAGGTTATAAAGTGCTCAAGCATGAGGATTAGTGATCAAAATTATTTGTTCTTTTGGAGGTTCCTCTGCGGGAGGCCAAAGCCAGTGGGTCCCAGCAGATGGGCAGGTTTGCTCCCAGAATCCGGGCTGCATTTCTTTTTCAGGGCCTTCCTTTTGTTGCAGTCATTGTATTTGCCTTACTATTTAGCACTTGAGAAACTGATTTGAGAAGTCTCACAAGAGACTTTGGTTTGGGGAAGTGGAAGGAAGCAGTATTAAAGCATATTGAATATTCATTCAACAATGAAAACTGAATTCTGTTTAGCAGGTCATCCATAGAAGTACATTTCAAAGTGAAACTTGAATATCCAGGTGAATATTAATTGTGCTGCTGCTGGTTTTTTAGCTCAGCAGATCTCATTTCTAAGTCATAGCTCTGGAAATTCCTGTACACCGCTGAACACACACTGAAGCTGAACTGAACAGGAACACAGGTGAGATTGATCTGTGCGGGGCATGTAGCAATTACTAAAGGTCTGTAACATGCAAAGGGAGTTGAGCACACAACAACAGCTCAGTCCCTTGAGGTTCTCCAGGGCAGAGGGATTTCAGAGCAGCTCTTGCTTGGGATGCAGCCTCAGGGTGGGCTGTGTCCTCCAGGGCAGCTGCTGTGTGAAGGGAACCATGGCTGCCCATAGGGTGAGTGATGCTGGCTGGGGTCTGGCTGCAGCCGGTGCCATCACCCCCTTTTGTTACCCAAGTGCTGCCACCTCAGTGAAGAGTGACAGGGATGAGGAAAGAGCAGCGGTTCCCTGCCGGCTGACGGCGTTGGAACATAACAGCAGGGCCGGGCTTCGTGCTGAACCCTCCAAACACTCACTTTCTAGTGAAAGGTTTCTTCAGTTTTGCTCAAAACTCTTCCCCAGCTTTCCAGAAACAAAGTCCCAGTTCACTGTTATCAGACTGAATTGCAATGTACTTGTGCAAAGAAAGTAAGAGTCAGTTCTTCTGAAGAAGCTGCCTTAGGGATTTCATTCAAAATTATCATCTTAAATTTTATTAAAATCAATAGGAGATTTTATTACAGTATAAATTAAATGGAAGGCTATTTGCTCCTCAGATACCAGAAGCAATAGTATGAGAATTGCTTCAAGCGATGATATTCATCCAGATGTCTCAGCTAATGTTATCTATGCACAAGCGTGGAGTTTCATTTCTTTTTCTCTCTTATTTTTTCATCCCTTAAACACCAGCACAGTTCATGGGATGTGACTGAGGCTTACAGACGAGACTCAGCATGTTTAAAGGCTCAGGTTGGGAATGGTTGGAGCACTGGAGGGAGCTCAGAAAGGACCTGAAAAAATTACTGAGGTCTACAGGAAACGCTGTACAGGGAGTGATTAAAGAGATCGGTCTGTTAGGTTACTACAAAGAAGGCTAAAGGTGACTTGATTACAGGACATTAGTATGTTGGCAGGAAGAAAAGCACGAGGGACTGCACAGCATTTAATCCAAGAGTGCTCACGGTTCTGCAGGCAGCACCCGTGGTCTGCTGGAGCTGGAAGCCATCAAATACAGGTTTAGGTGCACCCTGGTGACAGCACTGTCCTAAGAATGGGAATTGTAAAACCAGAGTGAGAAAACTGAGGTTTTGACTGAAACGCTGCAATATTGGTGGTGCTCCAGGAAAAACTTGAAGTGCTGTATCACAGCACATGTAAAATAGGCTGTGATGATAGCCAGTAGTCTGGCAAAGTTGATCTAATAATTGCTTAAACTGGATTTAAGTGCTTGAAAGGTTAATGCGGCAACAATTCATTTCACCAAGCTGCCATATATCAGTAGACCAATCATTTAAATAATTATATACACACTCAGAAGAGGATCAGCAGCGCCCTGTAAATGCAGGTCGTATTCTGAAATGCTGCCAGTTACTGTCACTCAGAAGGGAGAAATTGATGGCAGGCTGATTTGCACAGGGAGAAGCTACAGTCCCAACATGATACCAAGCTAAAGCATCCCCAGCGCCCCCCCTGATCTTACAGTCCCTGCAGAAGTCTCTTGGGCTAAGTCTCTGTTACGGCCACAGTGAGTGGGTCAGAGGAGGGCAGTCACCATTCAGTACCAGTCCCTCCCTGTTCTGCATTGCAACGCTTGCCAAGGTGTCAGAACTACACAAATTGAGTAGCAGCACCTTTGGGTGTTTTCAGTGTAGCAGGTTGTAAAGCAATTCCTTTTCCACTTTAAATCAGACCTTTAGTTTCACTGGAAATGGGAGAGGAAAGGAATGAGTGCTGAACAGTGATTTAAAAGTGCAAGAATAAATCTTCAGCACAGCAGCCTTAAGGGCTTTCCGGGGCCTTTGCACTCCCCTGCGCCCAATCTTATTTTGGAGCTCATGATCCCTCTCGTGGGAAGGTGCTGCTCATTGACCACATCCCAAAATAGATCCATCTCCTTTCAAATGGGTTCTCTCCCTATCAATGACAGAGATAGCTCTCAACAATTAGTTTACAGTAACTGCTTCATCTTCAGATACTGAGGTTTCATGAGATAAACCTCACCCTGCGTGCAGCCCCACAGCATTTCAAGAGCTGCAGCAGCCCACAGTTGATTCCTCTGGGTCTCAGGGCAGTTTGGCCTCTGAAACTCTGGGCAGGCTCTGCCTTTATTCAGGCTTTATGTGGTGAGCCCTTGACATCCCACCATCACCTCTAAACTCCATGGTCGCCATCACAGCAATCGCACATGGCAATTAATGTCACCAGGGCTCCGGCAAAGGCACCATAAATCACGGCAATAACTGGTAGAGATTAGACACAGCATATGCACTTGTCCCTGTATGTGCTGGGTGCTGAGGCAGGCGAAGAGCTGGCACGTTCATTAGAGACAGCCCTGCATGGGCAGCAGTTGGGCCAGCTTCCCACACACGAATTGTCATCGTTCCTATTTAAGCCCTTGCAGCTTTGACAGACACATTTCCAACTGACTGCGGTGCTGCTGCTGGTTCCACTACCACCACAAATACATCACTGCCTGCTTGCTGAGCTCGAAATGCTGCGTGTCCCAAGGGGCTCCCTGACCTTCTGGTGCCATGGGGAGAGCTCAGAAAAACAGTTTTATCTGAAAGCAATCCTGCTGGTGTAGCGTTTATTCCCTGCAGATGCTGTGTCTTGTTCATTCTCTAAGGTATTTGCATAAAACCTGTATTTCTACATCCAAAGTTTATCAGCTCTGTCTGAGGTTCCATGCAGGGTTTATTTTTCCTCTCTTCAGAAATTATCTTCAGTTTGGGTACATGATAATTTCTATCCTGCTAATGATGATGTCAAAACCAAAGGATTAGCTATTCCACTAGGAATATATTCAATAAGAGGATCACACAGTGTTCCTGTTTCTGTTCAAAAGCCATTGGCATAAGCAAGCAACACAGAAATAATAAGGACCAAATACTGGCTAGTGGTGGCAGGGGCAGAGCAAGCAGAACTGGTTGTGAACATTTACACCAGCTAAGGACAGATCCAGCACTCTGTTCCCAGGCCCCTTTGCCTGCAACACGCGCATCCTGGCTCTGTGTACCATCAGGAATAAGAGGGCTTTCAGTACTTCTCACCCTTATTATTGATAATTGCTCCTGTGCCCTGAGATCGCTGCTCTGGCCCCCAGCATGTCTCCTGTCATGGGAGAGGAGTACAGAGGACTGCAGTCTGAGAGCAGACATACCTGGGTGTTAGGTCCCTCAAGAGCCATACATTCAGTGACACTAATCACAGAAGAAAAACCTCCACACAACAAATCAGTAAGCACAAGACCCAAACCTCCTTCCCTGTCTTGTAATGCTTATGTTCATGATTTTTGTTCATAATAGTCACCCTTGGTTTTTACATAATGAATTTTTACCCAAGCCTTTCCCACCCCCAGGAGGAAGAACAAATCTGAAAGTTGTGACTGCACAAAATGATCTGGATGTTATTTCATGAAATTTTCTTTGCACATAAACATATTATCCTCTGGTACAGAAGAAAAATGGCTTAGTCATAGATGCTTCTCCACACTCCCCTCCACGTCAACAGCCTCCTGACTCATTTGAACACGACATTTGTAAGCCAAGGTGAACGCAGCACAAATCCAGCCTCTCACAGACATTTGTGCCTTGCCTTTAGGAAACCTGTGTTCAGAAAGAGCAAACCCACCTGCCTTTGTCAGCGTGTGCTGGGCCTCGCAAGGCAGGCGCAGAGCTCGGCACCAGAGTGCTCCGCTGGCCCCTGGGTGCTCACACCCTGCAGCGGCTCGGTTGGACGGATGGGACAGGCTCTCAGCTCATCCCCGATCACCTCAAAGCCACCCAAGCTCTGCAGAGAGGGGCTGAGCTGGGCTCTGCCGGTGGCATTCAGCCGCTGACCCCAGGAACGCTCCCGCTTCGTCCTCATCTCCCTTCTAAAGGCAGTTAGCGAAGGTGGGCGAGACGTGTGGATGAGGAGACCTCCCGCTCGCAGGGTCTGCAGCTCCGGCTGGTCCCCTCTGCCATGCCAGTGCCCAGCTACAACCTCCGTACCCGGAGCTCCCCCAGTGCAGCTCATTAGGAAGAAATGAGGTGCTGCTTCTCCCCTTCCCCTACAGCTCACTCATAACAAACAGAACCATGCAGCACAGACTTTGTTCTTTTCTTATTTCCTATTTTTAAATCACTGAGCCAAAAAGCCCATTTTTAATGAAAAGAGATGAGGTCTTTGTTAGAAATGTGACAAATAAGGTCTCTTGTATGACAAAGAAAAATTCTGCAGATTATTAGAAGCGACATGTCAAATACAAACTGGATTATGGGCACAGTGAAGTAATTATTTCTTGGAGAGATACCATTAAAATTGTAACACTTTTTAAAGCCCTGATAGACAGATAATGAGCACGAGAAACTGGTGAATGCAAACAAAGCCTGATTTAGGAGGGAGTGGGGCTCCCACAGAGGCACCAAGAGAAGCTGTGGTACCACTGAGTTATGGGTACTGGACCCCTTGGGATACCCATCCCTGGGATGTCCACAACCATCCACCAGGACACCAGCTCAAGCTCAGCTGAGGAAAAGCTGTTGGTGAAACGAGGTAAGTAGAATCCAGAGCAGTACAGATGGCAAAATCCAACCACAGGTGCCGCAAAAAGACACTATATGTCATTGATCCCATTATCCATGAGATTGGTATTTCCCCCAGAGAGTGACAGAATGGAGCTGTACGAGCAAATGATTTTTTGGCTCACAAACTGCTAGTTTGGCAGGGCAGAGCTGCTATGTAACTGTGTTTCGGATTTGTGCTGGAAACAGCATTGATAACACTAAGACGTTTTAGTTACTGCAGAGCAGTGCTTATGCAGTCGATGCTTCCTCTGCTCCTCAGACCATCAGTGAGCAGAATAGGGGTGGGCAAAAAGCTGAGAGTGGACACAGAAGGGACAACTGACTCCATCTGCCCCTAGGGATACCCCACACCATGGCATCATGCTCAGCAATGAAACTGGGGGAAGAAGAAGGAAAACAGGACACTCAGAGTGATGGTGTTTGCCTTCCCAAGTCACTGTTAAGTGCGATGGAGCCCAGCTGTGCTGGGGATGCCTGAGCACCTGCCTGCATGGGAAGAAGGAAGGAATTCCTTGTGTTACCTATTCAACTGTCTTCAAAACCACAAGTTTTCTCCCTTTTCCAACCCTCTCCCCATGCCACCATGGCTGTTTGGGGCTTTGCTGCCGGCAGGAGTTAAACCACAACCCTGACCCAACAAACACTACACTTTTTTTCCCAGGCAGTATGAAGCTGGAAAACACACAGCTGAAATGGAATGAAACACCTTATTTACCAGCTAAGGTTTGAGGCTTTGTTTTACTTTAGATGAAACCAAAGCTGTGTTTACCACTGAGACTACAATTTGTTTCCTAAAGTGTGGAAACAAAAGTGTTTCAACTCTCACAAAATCTAGATGGTCTCTGTCAAAACAGTGTAATGCTCCTAGTGCGGGTTTGAATCATTTCAATTGGAGTACAATTTTGGGGGAGAAAATAATGACTTCAAAGGAAAAAATAATGAATTAATAAATCACTTGAGGGAAAGCAAATAATGAAAAAATGTAAGTGATAATCAGCTGAGTTCTAGCATCAGGTAGTTTACTGCTTGACCATCAGCCTAGGAACTTAATAGAGCAGAGCAAGAGAAGTTGCCTGCAGTGGAAGCATCTGAGAAGAGCAGTACTGACCCTTTCGACCTAATGGAGATGAAAGGCAGGACACTAATTAGCTTTTAAAAATGTAGGGCAAATTACCAAAATAGAAGATGCAGGAAAATTAGTAGAGCAGAAAAGTCCAAATGATGTGGTACTAATTCATTCTGTTAAAATCAAAAGCCTGCTGACACATGGTGTAATTCCATACAGCCTGTTACCACTTCACGGCAACAAGGAAGGAACAATGGGAGGAGAGGATGTTTATAGTCTGGTTTTCAAAAGTGTTAGGTAGCCCCAGCTCCTACTTAGTTTCTTTTTTTTGCTTCACAGAGCACATGAAGACTCCCTGCGTTTCCATGACCATGTGTCATTTATGTTAGACATTCCATAGAAGGAGGGACTGAGCAGCCGCCGTTTTGCAGAGAGGTGGTTAAGAAGGTTGGTTTGACTGCAGGCTAGATATGAGGATTGGGAATCTGGGCACAAATGCATTTCTTCATCATCCTGAGTTAAATCTGCAATTCCACCAGAATCACTATTTCACAGTGCCTTCACTGGCTGTAGAAGCAACCATATAGTTTGATGCCAGTAGAGGGTATCAAATGAAACACCCAAAAAGAAAACATGAATAAACTGAAGATGTTTAAGCCTTAGGAGCAAGTCTATCATAACTAGGTCAATCTGGACTGACACAGGGGAGCTTAAATGAGGAAACCCCCACTGACCAGAAGACTCCAGTGCAGAAGACCCCCCGGCATTTCACAACATTTGTGAGTTGCTGTCTCAGAGCTGTCCTCGTGTCTAAGCTGGTGCTCAGGAATGGAAGAGCTTGCTCAAGGAATCTGTGCCCCATATGGGCAAGACCTGGCAACACACCCAAGGTACCATGGGTCCTCCTGGAATATGATTTAGAAGCAGCATCAGTGACAGGAAGGACTCTGGGGAACCCACAAGCAGCAAGTAAATGTAGCTCTAGGAGCTTCAGTGGTGCTGGTGCACCAGTCATCTTTCGTAGGTCACAAAGTAAATTTAGAATTCAAATACACCGCATGGTCTAAACTTCAGGATTCATTTACTCAGATTTACGCTCGCCCTGAGAGTTGCTCCCTGGGACCTCATTTACCTGGGAAGAAATTCCACATGTGTCATCCATTTCATAGCATAGATCCGTGCTGCGCTGACCTGATGGGTGCAAGTTCTCAGTGCCCATCGGGCAGTAGCGCAGCACCTAGGCAGGGGGAGGACCTGTTGCTGGGCTATGCAGGACCTCAGAGCATTGCCTTTGCCACCCCACTAATGACAGATCAGCAAGCCTGGGAGAGATGGAGCCAGAGGGGCTTCCTCAGTGAGTGGAAGAGGGGAAAGCATTTGCTAAGAGGGTTTATCCCTTTCACCTCTGCAGAAGGCATGGAGTGCTGCAGATAAACTGCTCCAGCACAAGACATGTGAGTGCACAATGGGCTCTTGATCATCTGCACAGGCAGAATGGACACAGCCTTAATGAACTCCTGACATAGGGTGTTGTAATCATGATAAACGGTGCCATGAAAGCAGGGAAGTGTTTGCCACCTCCTGCATTTGACTTCTGCAGGAGAAAAGGCTCATCATCTGGACTGTCGTGAAGGCGTCCATCACTCAGGTACCTGATTACATGGAAAATTACATTTCAAGAGCCTGGTGCTGAGTCTGAATAATCCTATTTGCTTCATACAACAATACGTGCAAAATGTTCAAGATTTTTTGTCTTAATTTAAGCTTTCTGCTTGACATTTATTTGTGTCACTTACTGTGCTTACCAGCCACAGTCATTAGGAGCAATCTGTGCCACAGGGCATGTCAGCTGACTGTGAATTCCACATCTCTGGAGAAAGATTGATATCTCTCTTCCTAAAAAAATTATGGTGGAAAACGTCTACCAGCATAACTTTACCAGCACTTAGCCTTATGCCCAGGACCCTTATTTATCCTGTGGATAGTAATGGATGTAAGTGGTATCTAATTCCATTTTTATGCTCCTTTAGGGAGCTGTGAAGTCTTTACATCACTGAAAACTCAGACTTGCCCATCTGTTGAGATGAAGACAACTGGGAGATGAAGAACGTCTGAAAACGTTTACAATCTAGGAAGTCAAAGCACCCAAAGGCACTCTCAGGATCCTGGAAGAGGCTCAGCACAGCCCCATGCACACATAGGGGGAACAACGGGGCTCTGTGCTGAGGTCACAGCTGACACCTCTGAGCACTTGCAGCCCCAACTCCAGCACCTCTTTGGGCCCACAGAGGCTCCAGGCAGCCCCTGTGGGGTCAGCAGCAGGTGACTCCCTCTGAGCAAACAGAGCCGGGACTGCGGAGCCCAAGGCCTGGGCTGCAGAAGGACCTGGGCACATTTGACCTGAGCCCCTCAGTCCATGTGTACACAGACCCCCAGAACCAACAGCTCTGTCTGCAGAAGGTCACAGCATGACTGCAGCAGGGAAGCACTGAGAGCACCACAGGGAGGGAAACGCACGTGGGTTTATGACTTACCAACAGCCACACTTCAATTAATTTGAACATTTAGCCATTCTAATGAATGAGCAAACATTATTTGGAAAACAATGTTTAAATACTTTAGTTTAAATTTAATCAAATATTTAATAGCACTGCAATTAATCTTCTAACTGTTAATGAATTAAATCATCGTCCTCCTGCAGTTTGATTTATAGTGTTGACTTACCTTCAGAAAAGCTACCCAGCACTTGATCCTCAGCTTCTGCATTATGAACAAAAGTTTAAAACCATACTCTCCATCATATGGACCAAAATCTGTTGTAAACCAAAGAGCACTAGGCACCTTTAATTCTGAGCACAAGGGCTGGGCAGTTTCCTAAGCAGTCAGTAAACCTTCAAGGGAAACATCCATTTTCATTTCATTTGAAATTTTAATGAATGTCTTCAAATTATCAGCACAAATTTGAAAACACATGAAGTTCTTTCCAAATTATGTCAACAAGATTGAGTGATAATTGCCAAGAGGATATCTGACTTGTAGCAGCCTTTAAACCTGAACAACTCCCTATCTGTTCACAGTGGAATTAAATATTCCTCCCACCCATGTCCCTGTTTTCCTGCACATTCATTTATCTCTTTTTATTCTGTCCTCTTTCCTCTTATTCACTACCAGTGGCTGACGGGACTGTGATTACACCAAGGTGAGCAGTGAGGTGAGCAGTCAATGGTGACACAGATGTGGTGGCATTTCCCATGCCTGGGGGTCAACCCCTCCACCATGTGACTGTTCCTGCTCCATGGTCTTTCCAACTCACACGTTTCTCTCTCTGTTAGCAACATTATCACAGTTAATAACAAGCTGCGCCGAATGCTCACAAGCCCCAGGGGAAGAAATGTCTGAGTTTCTGAATGAATAACTCTTAATACTATCTAAAATAAGTCATCTTGACAAGCTGATGTATGATTATGTGTAATGCACTGCAGTGCAACAAGCTGAGACTTGAGGGCAAAGTAAGTTTTAAACACAAAGTGTTAATAGAAAAAGAAGACCCATGCTCACGTCCTCAGCTGGCGTAAACCCGCTTCACTGAAATCCAGGCACCTGTCCAGAACCAGGCAGCTGAGATTAGCTGCTTATTTCTGCAATTAAACATCCACAGCACCGTGTGGTCTTAGTTCATACAGGTTTGGAGCTCAAAGTGCCACATCTGGCAAAAAACTGCTCCACCACAATCAGCTGTCAAGAAACAAAGACCATTCAAGCTCTTAAAGCTGGTTCTCTGGACACTCCCAAAGGAGATTTCTAGACTTCAGAGATTTCTGACGCAGCTTGGCCACCTCCTTCTACAACTGCAGGAGCAATTGGTCTGTTAACAGAGTAAATTCTCTTCTTTTTAAAGCATGCTGATGGCACTTTACACCGGGTTGTCAGTGCAGGTCCTGTTTGAGATGGCTGTCCCTTCTCAGCAAACCATCCTTACAGTGAAAGCCACCCCAGCAGATCCAGAGCTGCACGCTCCCAGGAGACACCCCAGGTATCGCGGTGCCAGTCTCACAAGGACACTGACTGAAATCCATGGCATACGTAGTGCTCAGGAGAGTAAGATGTGCAACAGAAGTCAGTCGCTGAGTGACAGCATGACAGCAAACTGTCAGAGGTTTGAGTAAAACACGAGGATTATCTGGACATGTTTTTCCCAATGTTATATCCCTTATTCTTCCTGCGCTGTGCCTCCACCTCAGGAAACAGACGAACAACATCAGGTACTTACAATTCAAACTTACAGAAAGACCATAGTTTTCCTCTTCATTCTAACACACAAGCAGACAAAACCGCCATCTCAGACTGTGTCATGCATCAGCTCTCCAGGTTCCTTAAGCACAGAGTCAAAAAATAAGAGCTTGATTTTGAAGCTTACATTTACCAAAGCAATGCTCACACAAAACACAAAGCTTCCATCCACGTTGGATACTGCTTGGCCATACTGCTTGTGGCTTTCACTAGCCTGTTTGTCACATTGACTTTCCTGTTAGGTTTCATGATGTGCAGAAGCCCAGTAATCACTGTAATCAGGACTAAGCTGTGGATTTAACTGACTTGTACACAGTTGTATTAAAATTGCTGTAAACCAGAAAAATTTAACACTACAAAGATACACAACATCATGCATTATTTGTCCCACACTATTAGCTCATTATGTTAGGAATGCATAAAGTAGTCAGCACTTAGTAACTAAGTCAAATTAATACACGCTTACAAAATACAGAATGAGCTTTAAGCAGTTGCATTTAATCTCCCTGTTGACAGAGCTGCCTGCTGAGCAGGGGGTGGCTGCCCACAGTGCTGGGGTCAGGAGTGCCCACCCCACCGGGGCTGCGACAAGCGCTGGGTACCAGGGCAGCCCCGCAGGGATCTCAGCACTGCTCCTGCTCTGACAAACAGCTGAAACAAGCGTTTTCCTTGTGCAAGCAGGCATTGCCTCCAGGTCTGCTGACTTTGTGTGGCAGCAAACATGGAGGTCAGCTGGAAATTCGTGGTGGCTTTAAAGTCTGTCCAGGTTGTTTTTAATGAGATGACACTGAGGAAAAGAGATCACACCAGGATTATGACAATGTTGTGTTTTAAACAGGGTGATTTACGGCTCCCAGGAGACAGATGTTTTGATAGCACTGTGAGGGGAGGATGCATTTGCTGACAGAGGCTGTACAGTGGAATGGAGCCTCATGCCCATCAGCACAGCATAACCAATGCCACAGGAGCAGAGGGGACGAGGACACGCAGGGCTGAGGCCCATCTGCCGCACACAAGGGCTGGCACTGTGCGGGAGGTGTCCGGCACTGGAGTCAGTTGAGGGCTGTCCTGCACAGTGAAGAACTTGCCTGCAGCCTGTACACCCACACTTCCATTCTGCGTTAGAGAAGCACCCGCACAGCTCTGGCTGCAGCAGAGGGCTGCCACGATAATGGACATATTTGACCTCAAAGGTGTCACATGTAAGGCAAGAATGTGCTCAGAAATGTATATGATGTGAATACCTATGCCAGAGAAGCAGCACCCACTAGCACAGTACAACAAACCCATTGGGACTGAAGACACATCAGAGCAAGTCCCACTGTGATCAAAAACCTGACAGCTGACCAGCTTAAGCCACAGGATCATGTCATCTTCTACCCTGATTGCTCAGCATAGGAACGCTGTTCCTTAGTGTTTCCTTTCAGACACTGTCAGAGGGAGAAAGTTCTTTTTCCAGTAGTTTTATACTGGAAGGTTAAGATGTTCTTTCCCAACCAAGCATTTCTCCCTTTCTCTCCTTTTGCCACGCAGGAAGATTTCTCTGCTGTAGCCTTAGCTCCATTCCATCTTGCAAATGGCTCCGGTCTTCAGAAGGCAAGCTGCTTTTCAGTGCAAACTCTCACCGTAACGGATGAAAAGCATTATAAATGACTAATAGGGCTGCAAACACTGAAGGACTATCCATCTTTCTGTAAACTGCACATGCTTTTCAGGTTTTGTGACTTCTTCTCCAGATCTCCTCAAAGTAGTGTATAAATATAAAATTTTGCAGCTATCGCCCTTTATTTTAGCAATCAATTTTGTTCTTATGTGATATTCATGTTTTGCAAAAAATGGCTCTTTAAAGGAGCTCACTCTGCTATTTGTGAGCCAAGTGAAGACTGTTGCAAATGGAGCAGCAAACCAGGCCAGTGTGAAAGTGTTTTGCAAATCAGTTAAGAGTGTGGAGAACAAGGGAAAGGCCACATAAACTTTTGCCTTCAACGGTCCCAGCTTCTCCAAACATGAGTAACTGTTTTCTCAGCGTGCCCTTAAACCTAACCCTCAGAACCCGCATTACAACATTTTCCTGTCTAAACAACTAGTGTGTAGGAATGGCATAGTATTTATTAAACATTTGCTTCTTGTTTGTTGTTTAATTTGACTCCTGTTTAGGAAAGGCATAGTATTTATTAAACATTTGCTTCTTGTTTGTTGTTTAATTTGACTCCTGTTTAGCAACTTGAGTGCTGTGAATTGACTGTGCTTGGCTACCTTACTCTGAAGCCAACAAGGAATTGTGAATGTAGCCGGGGAGGAGCAATTCTCCATTGGAAATGCCATGCTAACATGCATTGCACTACCACCACTGTCCTGGCACCTTCACTGCTTCCTTGGACCTTGCACATGGCCACACAGCTCAGCTCCACAGGCTGCTGAGGAGCCAGACCCGAGAGCAGAGGATGCTTCCCAGTGCGCACGCTCCCTGGGACACAGCACAGGGGTGCTGGGTCTGCCCAGCCTCGATTCCTCTTGCTCTTTCCATCACCTCCTCTGAGGGCAGCTGCTGTGACAAGTATTTTTATGGTTGCTTCAGTGCACTCACATGATCTGGAACAGACACTGCGGAATTGTGATCACAACAGTGTGTAGCAAGCCTACCTCGTTGGATGCAAATTTGCTATTTTGGATGATTTACAGATTATCACAGTCATTCAGCAGAGAAAAAGAGAAAACACTCAAGAACAGGGAGAGGTATCGCTTGCTGGATCAGGAAATATCACATAATAGGTAAGATTTTGAAGACCTGAGGTCGAACAGCAGCACAATATATCTGAGCTCCTACTCCACACAGATTTACAACCCTGTTTTGTACCTGCTATAGCATTTTTTGCAGCCAGAACATGGAATGACATTTGCAAATCATTCCTGCACCAGTATCATCACATATCATGCCTCTGTGCTAACCTTTATGTTCACCTCTGACACATTCACGTGAAATGTAAGAAAAATAGTACATTCAATCACATCTGATGCCAGTTTGCACCCTTGCAAATTTAAACAGACCTTCAACACACCACTGTGAGCAGAATAACTTCCTACCATCCCACTCGGCAAGTTGCAAGCCTGCATAAACATCCACCTCGGATCCTCACGCTGCAGTTACCTGCTGAATTGCTCTTCACCCTGTTTATCCTTTCAGCCTTAATTCTTTCCTTTGGTTTGCTCACAGAAAGCACCAACCCAACGGAGCACCTGGCTGTCAGGTTTCTTTGCACGAAGTTGGTAATTCTATAGCGAGGGTACAAAAATTGCTTTTTATGTTTCTCTCTCAGAAGTTTACTATAGAAGGAGAGTGTTTGAAGCTCTGGTTGCTCACTAAATCCTTGACAAATCTCCAGCATTATTTCTGGTTTCCCTGTTGCATGGCTCATTTTTTTCATCCAAGAAAGTGTGAAGGAAGACAATCACAAACCATGAATTGTTGGAGGTGTGACTGCATGGACTCTACAACCCAGACAACATTATTAATCTCAGGAATAAATCAGAACCCGACAATAACCCTGAGGTAGAATTTCCATGCGCAGGTGCTTTCGCAAGGCCCTTTTTAAATCTTTAATCTTCCTTTCAAATGCCAGTGCTCTATTTCACATCTGGAGGCAGCGTGTCAGTTCAGACAGCAGCAATGCCACAGCCGCATGTAGGGAGCCCACACATCTGTGAAAGGCGTTGCTGATCCTGAGGCTCTGGGGATTGACCTCCCTGGCAGCAGAGCAACTCCTTTGTTCCGCTGCAGCCCTTGGTGCAGAGTGAGGAAGAGGCTGAGAACAAGCTGCCCTTGTTTCCCTGGGAATATTTCCAAGATTAATCTCTGCAGAGATAAGAGTCCTAAAATATTTATATGAAGAATTCCATGCTTCAGTGTAAATCCCACTGTAAGCCTTACAAGACCAATAGGTTGTGGGTTTTTTCTCCTACCTTTCCCTCCTTGCCTTTGTCTCTCCACACACATAAAAATAAACTGATAATATCCAGCTAGGCTGAATAAATTCAAAGCTATTGAGCTGTAGAATTACACTTGCCCAGAGAAAAGCACAGAAGAAAGCAACTTTCCTTCCCACAATGCAGGGGTGAGAAATAGAGCATAAATGTGTGAGCTGAGCTCCTGCACCCTCCTGACACAAATACACATCACCTGCCAGGCTCCAGCTCAGTTTGAGCTCAGAGTAGAGAGAACAGGAGATGTAATCATCATTGAAGGGGGAAGAACAATGTTACCATCAAAGCACAGAGCTATCAAATAGCATAAGGAAATCAAATGTAATTGTGAGAGGTACAACACCATATGATTCATAACATCTAGTGCCAAACTTCTGAGAACTGCAGAACTCCTAAGCTCCCTCCAACATGAGATGTTCCAGCCTACAGACCAGTGATGGTCCTAAAGCACTTGTGATTAGCCACCAACTCACTGAACACACTGAATTCAATAGCAAGGACAGTGAGTGAAAAGAAACAAAATCATAATGCCTTCAGGACAGAAAGAAACCAAAACCAGATCCTAAGCTAGATCAATCAAAGTGAACCTGCTGACATCACTGTCATGCAAAGTATGTGGTCCCCATTGACGATTAATTCCCACAGGCCATTTTCAAGAGCAGGGAAGACCAGAAATCAAGAACCAGTCACTTGTGAGCAAATGGAAAGCACAAGCTTGCAGGAGGCTGGAAATATTTCCAGCCCTTTGGAAAGCCTGGCATGAGGCAAGAGCCCTCTGTGTTCTTGCTGCTGTGACCTGGGTAACTGAGTACTGATAATTGGAGTACATCCCTAATGTGAGGTACAGGAGTTGCTATAATTTTACATTGCAGATTTTTTACTCTGTTGCTTTCCTCAGCCTCAATACTGCAGAACTACTGAAAATGACAGAGATAAACAGTGCAGTTTTCCCCCCTCACTACAAAATTGCAGTTTTAGTGTCATAAATTGATCTCTATAGGGACAGAAGAAGCCTGCTTTTCTACGAATTACTCTTGGGCTTTGTAAAAGCCACAAACTGCAATACATTTAATATAGTATCATTTTTAAAACACAGCACTGAGACCTACAGCATTTAGCAATGAACTGCGAGTGCTGATTTGCCGTTGCCAGAGCTGTTCCCGTAATAACATTTAAAGTACCATACTCAATAAAGCCTTTTCTTCAACATGCACTGATTTGTACAATCTTACTCAGAAGAAGCCTAGCTGGCTTCTTAGCATCTCAGCAGCATAACACTGAGGACAACCTTTCCACCAGTCCTTTCTGTAATAAAAGGAAGGAATAACCACATTTCAAGGAGTTGAGTTAGGAGATAGGGCCTGATTTGTGCGTGTTTCAGGGTATCCTGGCTAAGCTTCTTTGACATGTTTTCATTTTTCAGATCGATGCTTGTTATTAGCTTGCATGGCTAGCTTTTTTCTTCTATTCAGGAGGGACATCTGACTGGCCCTGATAGCTTTATCCATATTTAAGTGACTATTGGCAGACACATGTATATAGAGTTACTCCAGTTTCATCTAGCTTGTCAGCTACTGAAAATGGATTGATGAATGCTACTAATAAATTAACCCAGTGGGAGAAGTCTTAAGACAAAACCAGGAAAATGTTAAGTTTCCTGTTATATTTTACAAAACAAAGCTTTACATGACTTGCTGAGGAGCCATTTCTCCTTTGAGAGGCACATGAAGTGTCTTTAATTCAAATTATCTAAATCTCCCAGTTACGCAATGGCAACATGCCTTCCTTAACTTCCCACATCAATAATGGGATTTGCTCCAGTCAGAGCAGCTTCTCAGGACTAACCAGACAAAAGCTGTGGCCAAAAGGAATCCCAAGTTCTCACTATGCAAAGACATAGCCTGAAAGCACCTCAGAATAGAGAGCACAATGAAAAGGTGACAGGTAGCCTTGCATTGCAGGGGACATCTCCAGAAAACAGATTCTCGCACACTGTCTCCTTGAACCAGGGAGAAACATATTCTTAAAGACCATTTCCATGTGTGCTTTATTAACAGAAACTGCTGCATGGTAAGAAAAAAATCAATGGCTTGTAAAAACCCCATACATCTGCTGCAGTATGTTGCTGTCTTCTTTATAGTCAATACTGAGTATTAATTGAAAATCAATGGTACTTCAACTAAATATGGACTATAGCTCAAAGTTCTCTTGTATTGCCTGGGTGATGCTTTCTCCGGTATCATCTCAAGCACTCGATTTTTTGGCAATATTTAAAAATACTCTCACGTGCTGCCTAAAACTGACCACAGTCTGTTCATAAAACCCTGCTAGGAAATGTATCATCATGGCCACAGCTTCACCATGTAGCCAACATGGTGGCACACATCCACTTGAGATGATCACTCAGGATTCGGAATACACTAAGAGAGACTGGCTTTTCCCACTTAACGGGTACAAGTGCCACAGTTTAATTTGAGGAATTGTAGCCGTAGTACCTTCCCAGAAGCATGGCTCTGAATGACAGGCATCTTGATGTAGAACGGTATCTGAAAAGTGGCACAAACCCGCTGTCTCTTGCATTTCCGTAGGGCCACTTCAGTGCCTGTCAGGACAAACGTCTTGGGGCACTAAATACATTACATTTCTAATAATTATGTTCAATTTCAGTGAGGAATTCTGACAGCTGCAACTTCTGCGACTGGAACGCAGAATTGTGCATCCTCTCATCATACTTGCCATTTACTTCTAGGACTTCAGTTTCCTTCAGCAAGACCCTGAAAATCTCAAGGTAACATTAGCAGTGGTACCTCCACTGTAGATTAACGGCAAGGACAATGGACCCATTTCAATTAACTGTTAAATTCATACCCAAATAAGGTAGGAATTAAATACAGTTTGATATTATATCTGGTAGTAACAGAGCAAAAGGAATGCATCACACTGAAAGTCTTCAAGAGGTGCATGAGCTCAGTTTACAGAAGTCCTCTGACACTGAAGTCAATCATCTATCCTCAAGAACAGTCTACTAAAAACAGAAACATAAAGAAATTGCTGTAAACTGGTTTACATTTAGAGTTGCAAACAAACATCCATATAAATGATAATTACAGCCAATAACTGCTAAAAGGACAGGGAAATTCATGGCAATAGTTGCAGGTAATTGAGAGAACGTGAGACTTTTGATTCTTGTCAAGTGGAAGCCTTGTCCATGAGCCTCAAGCCACACACTGTTCTGAAAAGCTATTCTTGAGAGAAGGAATAGGGCCTGAGGTCTAATAATCGCTATTTTACAGTAGCAGTAATGTATTTTCTAGTCTATCTTTTCACCAACCTACTTCATACCCCTGCAGCTCTTCCAAAACAATGTGTCCCGAAGGTTTGGCCAGAATGGTGGACATTGATCCTGGCACATCTCTTGTAGGGCACAGA
Organism: Psilopsiagon aymara; assembly: GCA_024733675.1. Lineage (NCBI taxonomy): Eukaryota > Metazoa > Chordata > Aves > Psittaciformes > Psittacidae > Psilopsiagon > Psilopsiagon aymara. The sequence goes on along the minus strand of JANRGW010034434.1, from coordinate 11,674 downwards.
ACAAACGGATGGCCCTGAGAAGACCAATGATGTCAGAAGATAGATGCTCACCCCCAGATTGGAAACCATATATCCAGATGGGTTGCAGCCTCCCTCAGTTCTGTCCTGTTCAATCGATACTCAGGAACCCTCTACTCAAACACTTTGTTTCTTCCTGCCCAGGACAGCCCACACCAGGGAGCCTGCTCCCCACCACAGGATGGGACTGGCTGCCATCCTCTCAGTCCTTGTAATGTTTTAAAAACAAAAGTCAAGAGAGCAGCTCTTGTTTTCATTACTTCATCCTGAACCCATTCACGCAAGCATGTGTATAAGCCTATGGGCTCTGCTGTGTGTGTCCTTCACATGCCAAGAGATGTGCCTCGCTTTTTCAGAGAAATGCATTTCTTCCCATTTTCTGGTCTCTCATCCAGCCCCATTCTGCTGTGACCATTTCGGGGCTGTTTTTATGTAAATAAGAGGGAAGGAGAAAGGACTCTCTTAGCAGGATAAAACAGTTTGATGTCTCAGAAAATGATCCTCTTGACACAATGCACGCTACACAAATATTCTCTCAGCTGTGTTTAAATAGGATCTTTGTACATTGGTCATCTAAGGAATTGTGGACAGAATTCCAAGTGGAGCCGTTTTTATATCTTGCGCCATAGACATTAGGTCGTGATGTAGAACTGATGCCCAGATGTGCTGGGGGAGAGAAGTGCCCAGCATGCAAGAAACTGTGGGCTAATTACAGGTACCACAGAGCTCACTGCAAACTGAAAATATCTGCTGGCATCTTTCACTTCATTTCGCAAATACCCTTCCACTAATATTTATCTGATCTTTGTTCTGACTGGGGAAGCACCTGCCCCCGAAATATAAATATTTGGAAAGCTCTGGAAAAGCATTCAATACATTTGGCAATCTGCTTCCCTTCAATAACAAATCAACTTGGATCTCTAGATCCCATTTTGTTCCCACTTTCCTATTGCTGTACTTCAGCCTTATGTTTAAGCATACTCATACTTCTATGCACTATGCAGGTTGGATACTGCTACAGGCAGAGAAGTACATACAGAACTAAAATGAATGAAAGAGAAGCAAGTGCTGGCAAAACATAAAGTCAAGACTTATCTAAACGTCATTCCCTTCTGCAAGTCTTCCAAATGTATCATCATGATCTCAGCATGCATTTACCCTCTGTGTCGGGAAGGACTGAAGGAAAGCAGAGGCTAACCTTATGAAAGAAAAAGATTCAAGATGCTTTGGGGTATATTAACACTAGTCTGTCCATGCATTTATGTTCCTTCATTACTTCCTGTGGCCCTTCCTATATCCAAACTGGCATCAAGGGGGGCAGAGCTACAGCTGCGATAGGTACATTGTGCACCCCAGCTCCATGGCCATCTCACATCCACACTACCAGGCAGTCTTGCCATTCGCACCCATGCTTGAAAGGGAGACAGATCCTCCTTCCTTCATGCAATCTAGAGCTACAAGCACCTTAAATCAGAAACAGTTCTAATCACATCAGCAGCATTACACGCGACACATGTGAGCAGTGGGATTCCCTTCCAGTGTAAACTGATGGAAGTGATTTATTCATGAGCTCAGGCAACCTAAGGCAATGCATGGCTGACACAGAAGAACATGAGGAGTTCATTGAATGGTACAACAGGATCCAGTAGGTGAAACAATTACAGTTAAAACGCCTGGAAGTAGAACCAAAGCTGTAAAAATAATGAAGCTGTGCAGGGAGCAGACTTTCCCTTTCTCAGAATGTTGTGCAGTTTCAAACTACAGTTAATTCCAAGTCAGAATGGCAAAAACCATATTACAACTCTGAAATTACTTTTTTTTCAGGCAAAGTCATTTTCTGTCATTACAGTACAAACTGCAAGCAAACTTTGTTATGAAATATGACAACATATCACTTCATTTTTGAAAAGGGGTATTTTGACCATGTGCTTTGTTTGCCTTTGACCATTTTCTTGATATCAACGTACTCTCATTTTCAGTGTTGGAGAAATAACAATTCATAGGAAACTGTCCCATCAGGAAGCCCTCTATAGCTTTAATCATCAACCAGAAAGAAAGGCTGCCAAAGGGCTCAGCAGCTATCTCAGTGAATGAAGTGCTTCAAACTAACTAACTTCCTGGACTTTACCTTAGCTATCAGTTCTGATATGACCTGCCCAAACCTCCTAACACAGGTCCTGGGCTTCTGTTCTGTGTGCTGGGAGCACAATGGGAGAGGAGCATTCTGGTGAGCGGGGCTTTGCAGGCCAGTAGAAACAAGGCGTGCTCTTTCCTTGGTGCTATTCTTAGCCTGAAACATTCATCCTTAAATTGCTTCTGTAGCTCTAACTGGGCTGTCTGGTGAGCTGACAGACAAACCTTACCAAAAGACAGACTTGATAAATATGCCAGAAGCACTTGCAGTCTTTTTACACAGAGGAAAGTGAGGAAATAATTAGAGATAATGAAGAAGGTGGAAATTGCACAGCTGCCCTGGCTCAGTGGATGGCTTCTGGAGGAGGGCAGTGAGTAAAGTGCTCATTTACTCCAAACAAGGCAGGGCTGTTTGTTCGGGCTGTCTCTTTGCCTTTGTAAAACCAACATTGGGTATCTCCTGAGCAGGAAGAAGACATCTGCCAGACTTCCTCCCCTGCAGTCGCAGGAAGCAGCCTCCTGCTTCCCGAGCAAGCTGAAGCAGCTGCCCCAGGGCCAGGCTCCTCCCGAATCCTGAGGGGTGCCGCAGGCAGGGGCTGAGGCACCCCCGGGTGTTCCTGTCTGCCTCTGCTGATTGAAGAAGTACAGAGATGGGGTGGATCCAAAGCGTCTCTGTGATTTTGTGTCTGGTGGGGTATGGTACCTCCCTCTTCCAGGGGGCCCTGGACGTGTGACAGTCACTGTGCTGCTGCCCTGCACCGCCTGTCTCCTGGCAGGTGCCTTCCAGGACAACGCATGATCTGAAAGCTTTCCCACCAAGACACACTGCTCCTAGTGTGAGCCACAGATCAGTGAAGCTGTCACTCGGAACAGCTTTCACCCAGCTCAGAGGTAATGCGCTAACGCTTGCTTTTACGTTCAACGCTTCTGTCACTTCTGTTAGCAGCAGGGCACACGTGGGGAATTAAGAAGAACTGCCTAAATTCCCCCAGGCGCAGGTCTGCAGTCTGAAAGATCACCACTGCTGAGCCTCAGCATTGCTCTGCACACACATACATATGAGAAAAAAGAAAGGAGCTGCACTTTCAGGGGGGCGCCAGCACAACTTTATTGTGGGACTGACCCAGCCAGGTCCCAAAGACTGAGCAGGTGAACACAGTTCTTTTGTCGGGGGCTTTTCTTGAATGCTCTGCACTGACTCTATCAAGAGAAGGGAAACAGGAGGAAATTTGAAGCTATTGCTTAGAGGAGAAACATCCTTAGCAACTGTCTATTATTAGTATTGTTTAATCAAAATAAGATGAGGTGAAACAAGGCAGAATGTTACACACGTCTCTACTGTCCAAAATGTGCCTGGTGACTTGGTGCAGAAGGTGACTGGAGAGGTGGTAGGAAAAGAAAAACAGAACAAATCCCCCAAGGACATGAAACAGCACACCGAGGGGTGTGGGGGTGTTGGTGGGCACCTTCCTTTTAACTAAATTGCGCATTTTATCAGGCCCTGAAGACAAGCGCAGCATTTATCGCACTATGGGTTGAGACCCCTTGGAGGCTGTGGAAGGGCTGGTGTGAGAGCTGGCAACAGCTCCGCTCCTCCGGCATGGAGCAGCCAGGCCTCAGCATCCTGCTCCTCTGCGGCCATTGTGAACACTGATGATAAAGGGGGGAAAGCAGTGATAAAGGGTACATGAAGTCCTGATCCTTTCCTTTTGTAGGCTGCGTAGTGACAGAAAAATCATATTTCCTTGGATAAGCATTTTAAGCCAGCGATGCTCTACCATTTCTCTGCTGCAGAGTGTTTTGAACTAGAGTGCTCAAAGCATGTTCCCTAAAGCCTCTGACCCAGACAGGATGACAGCCTGAGTCTGAAGGATGCTGGGATCAGCACCCGCTAACTGCAGTGCGATTTGGAGCTGCACAGCATCTCTCCGGCCAGGGGCACAGGAGATGGTGTACTTAGATCAGACGAGGTTCTCAGCCACTGATATGCAATAAACTTTCCTCAGCTCCCAGCAGCTGAGGGTACAACCTGTTTTGCTGTAGCACCGATGCTTCCTCAGCTCAGCAACTGAAAATCTTCACACATGGCAGATTAGTTGCCATATGCTGACTCTGAAGCTCTCAAAGACAACCTCCAGTCTGTTTGTCCTCATACAGCCACAGCACAGTCCTTCTTGTCTCGCACTACCCACAGATGGATTAGTTAAACTTCAGCTTGCTCATACTTCATATCTGATAAGGTGCTTTATCTGCTTTACTTGATTCACTAACAACAGTACAAGCATTTTAGCTGTGCCTGATACACACAGCAGAGCAGAACAATGTGCTGGGCCCCATGTGCTTAGTTTGTATAACTAAATCTCTGCTGCCCAGGAGATCTCTTCCAGCTCTCCATTTCTGCTTCCTTCTGATCCAGAAGAGCCCTCAGGAGCAATCATCAGCCAGGCTACTTGTCCCTCCCCATGAGCATACAGCAAGGTGCAGTGAAACCTGGGCCATTCAGGCAGCGGAGTGCATGGCAGCCCAGCACAGGGCACGGCTCTTTGTGCTCCACACCATCCCTGCTGAGCCCCTAACTCCCAGCAGTACTTGGGTGGTGCTGCCAGCCCTTAGCCATGAGCCTTGCTGACAGAACATGTTCAAGAGCTGTGTTCACATAGGGTCAGTGGTGAGCAGACATCACCATGAGGCTGCTTTGGGGTCACTGCCCCCGGGGCTCCTTGCCCACAGCAGGGTCAGGCTTGTAGCAGTGGCTCACAGCAGGGATGAGCCAGCACCACACCGAGGGTTTCATCTCATGTCCACAGTGCCCTTGAGTTCATGAGCTACAAACTGAGAGAAGACAGGAGACGGGGACAAAGCTGAGCCCTCGGCTACTGCCTGCGCTGGCGGTGCCTGTGGAGCTGTGCCAGGCCCTGACGAGGGACAAGTCAATGCCTGTCCCCAACAGCAGAGACCTCAGGCAGCCCTGCCACCCGCAGCTGCCCTGGCTGCTGGATCCTGAGACCCCCAGGACCAGGACAGCATGGCAGACAGTCAGCATCAACCAGGCATCTGCACCCCTTTACACTGTACATCGATTACACCCCATTTTCACAGCAGAGCTTCTCAACTTCATTTCTATTCAAAAGTTTTGAAAGTCCATGTTATGGAGGAGTCCAAGCCTATTATGATGTCTGTCTTATGTGTGTGTATATATATATATTTATGGAGCCTTAAGCTACTACGAGGAGGATGCTTTCAAGGATGTACAATGAAATGCAATGCTTTTTATGTAGTGCAAGGCAAAAGCCCTTTAGTCTTCCATCTCAAGAGTCCTTGCATTTTATTTTTTAGAGAGCTCGGGTCTTACACCTCCCTGTTCCCCCAAGGGACCAGAAAATAGCAAGTTTCCCAAGTTAACTTTTTATTCCTAAATGACAAGTACTGAGACAGTGCACAATGGAGAAAACAAATCCTCATTTACCCCACTTGCTGTCAGGCAAGCAATTGTGTGTTTGTAGCTTCCAGATGCCTCCTGAGATTTCACCTGGGTTTTTATAATGCAGGTCAGGAGGGAACCAAACTCAAAACTGAAGATCCCCATTGAAAAGCAGCCACATGTTTCTTGCCGGCCCAGGGAGGCTCATTAATTCCCCTCTGGCTTTATATTTCTCTTATATTTAATGATAATGTGTCGAGCGCATGTGAGAGCTCCAAGGCACCAACCCTAATCTGTGCCATTTTTTATTTAAATTGCTACTGCTTCCTAGCAAGTCAAGTCTGCAAGAGGCAGATTTAGCAAGATGGAAGGAAGGAGGCTTGTTAAACAAAGCATGTATAATGGTACCTGGCTTGCAAGTATTTATCTCTTGTAATGTCACTCCTGACCCAAGTACTGAGGCATGGTTTTATTTACATGATGGCATCCTAAAAGTGGCTGATGCAATTTAAAAATGGTTTTACCACATCTTCCCCAACAGATACGTGCAAGCTTTGGAAGGGTACAGCAGGAAGAACAAGGATGACACATGGCCTTGCTGAAATTATGTGTTTTCTATTTAGAATACAGAGTGTGCAAGAGGTGTCCCACTACTCAAGGGGAAAAGGAAAATCCGTATTTCTCTCTCCACTGAGAAGCAAATTATGTTTCCCCCCCTCATCTCTAATAAATTAAAATCCCATTTTTCTCAATCTTTGTCTTTTCCAGACTCACATTAGTGTAGTGTGATCAAAATCAGGCATGTGTAACTAAAAAAGCCATTTCTAGGTAGACCTTTATGAGACACTAACATAAAACAAACTCAGTTCAAGCAGTGGGGACATGCACACAAAACACCTCTGCTCCAGGACTGGTGAAAGGGGGAAAGCTCCTTCTAAGTTAAGAGTTTTACAGCTTAGATTGCACTTTGCTCATGCTAACCATTGCCATCTCTGTCACCAATGTCTGGAGGTTTAGGTAAACTGCCTTCAGCCTTTGATGCCTCCTTGACTACAGCCAAGTCATTCTCAGGCTTTCTGCAGTCCGCAGCAGCAGCAAACTATCCAGCTGATCCCATAGGGGTCCCACAGGAAGGGGATGCTGCCTTGGGTCCACAACAGTGCTAATGTTTTAAATAAACTGTGCAGTTCTCTCCCACTAACCTGATTCCAGGTTCACTGCATCCAGCAGTAGCAGTTCGCCCCAGAGGGTGGTGGTAATTTCCTTCACAGGTAGCA
>JANRGW010034433.1:0-40021 GCA_024733675.1 Psilopsiagon aymara | reverse complement strand
TATCTTCATACGGGAGGTGCTCCAGTCCCATGATCATCCTCATGGCTCTCCTCTGGACTTGTTCCAACAGTTCCATATCCCTTTTATGTTGAGGACACCAGAACTGCACATAATACACCAAGGGAGGTCTCATGAGAGCAGAGTAGAGGGGCAGGATCACCTCCCTCGGCTGCTGGTCACACTCCTTTTGATGCAGCCCAGGATACGGTTGGCTTTCTGGGCTGCAAGCGCACATTGCTGGCTCATGTTCATACCGTGCCGGCTCATGCTCAAGTTGTTTACGTTACTTGGAGTTGGCAGACTGACATAGAGAGAAACTGCCTTTGTCTTCCTTAAAAGCACTTACCTCCTTATTAATTTGTTCAATTAAAGATTCATCATAATTCTAAAATACATGTCAGAGATTTCATTAGTCACTATAGGACTGAGAACCTCTTTGTAGAGCCCTCATATAATCCTGTTTGTCAAGCTAAAAACATCCAACTTCTTTAACCAGAAATTCCAAAGAAAAATAAGTAAGACAATAACCGGATTACTAATCAGTTTAAACATCAAAATAAAATTATCCCGAATATGCACCTATTTGCACAACAAAAGCTTTCAGTCTTCTTTCATTAAAGGAAATGATGGCAAAGTATGCGCCTGATGGGACATTCAGCTGCAATGCCTAAAATATTAGCAGTGACACAGTTAAGGTCATCCCTATTTAAGTGAAGTCAGCTTCCAGGTACAAAGCAACTTCGTTTTCACTCCCACCGCTCCCAGTCTGCTAGATTCAGGACCTAGATCAATTTTGGTTTCCTTCCATTGGCCTCCTGCGCTCAAGAGGGACAAAGACAAGCAGATGCAGCATAACTCTGTAGCTCTCCCTAAATGCCCTCTATATCACTAACAAGATGGTGCTGGTGAGCAGAGCTCACGCCTCTCAGCAGTGTTACGGTGGCTCTCACTATGCAGTTTTCAATCTGCTAAACATTTTGGCACTGAGTGAGCAATTAACCAACCTGCCAGCAGCTCAGCACTCTGCCCACACCACACGATAGCTTAATTGTGAAAAGCACAGGTGCCAAAACCTCCACTAGCCCTTGCTTCACGCAGGCTGGCGGCAGACCTGCTCAATATCCACATACTAGGGAGCAGAGCCAGGCTTTCTGCCCGTTTTCTTTAAAAATGGAAATCATCCCTAAAGCTCTAGGAGGTTCAGAGAAATTGGCTGCCTTGGTATATAAAGGAAACCATCCTGCCAGCTTCAAGTGAGCATTGAGACAAAGGGTCTCAGCCCTTCTTACTGCTCCTGCAGCTAGAAGTGGTGGGGACACGGTCTGAAGAGGCAGCACAGCTCACTGCTGGGGAAACCTCTACTGTTTTGGAGGCAGCATACCCACCCAACCCAGCAGTAAATATGAACCTGTTGGAGACAATCCAGAGGAGGGCCCCAAAAATAATCAGAGGGATGGAGCACATCTCCTGTGAGGAAATGTTGAGAGAGTTGGGGTTGTTCAGCCTAGAGAAGAGGCGACTCTGGGAAGACCTTATTGTGGCACTTCAGTACTTAAAAAGGCCTTTAAGAAATATGGGAAGACTTTTTAACAGGGACTGTTGCAACAGGATGAGGGGTGATGGTTTTAAACTAAAACAGGGGAGATTCAGACTGGATGTGAGGAAAAAATTCTTTACAATGTGGGTGGTAAAACACTGGCACAGGTTGTCCAGAGAGGTGTTGGATGCACCATCCCTGGAGACATTCAAGGCCAGGCTGGATGTGGTTCTGAGCAACTTGATCTAGTTGAAGATGTCCCTGCTTATTGCAGTGGGGTTGAATTAGATGACCTTTGAAGGTCCCTTCCAGCCCAAATTATTCTATGATTCTATTCTACAGGAGATTCACTGCAGCTTAAGAGGGAGCACGCTCCATCAGTTTATTTTGGAGGGGACGTTTACAAGGCATATGACATAGATCAGCTCCAAAACATCTCTGAGCTATGCAGAGGCCAAGGCAAACCCAAACCAATCCCAAGAACTAGAATTCACAAACGATCCTTTTACCAACCACCCTCTCTGTTTGTGCTAAACTCTTGGCCTGTTATTGCAGCTACAAACAGGGTTGCAAAACTCTGCCTGTACTCGCTCCTGAACCTGGTTCTGTGGGGTATGGCATGGTTGAGCAGAAAGCTAAGATGTTGAAGCTGTTTCCTATGATATGGGAAAAAAAAGGGACACTTAATAAAAAGAAAATGCAAGAAAGGTGGAAAACGTGAAAGTAGGCAGTCAGAGATACAGCTGAGACAAGACCCAGAGGCAACTATGCAGTCCTGCTTTCCTGATATGAGTGTTGGCTTAGATGTGTGGGATTCAGTTCAGGCCCTGTTAGACGCCAAATGACCACACATTTCTGATCTAGTACTTCCCAACCTCAGATTCTGATATGAAACTATGGGTTTAAATCTATGACTAAAAATCTCAACATCAATATTTATCTTCTGCAGAAGATTTTTCAGTCTGACACCCTGGGTGAGTAACAAAGCAGGAACTGCTATTTGAATGTCCTGAAGCTGGACATACAGCCCCACTTGCAATGGGGCTGAAATAGACTTTGTAGTTTGCATGAAATTCAGCACTCACTATTTCAAGGGCTCATTGTACTAGCTGGAGATGGGAGCACACACCTTTTTTTGGAGGAGAGAGACCCAGAAGAGTGTGACTGGCTTAACTAGAGAGAAACCAAGCACAAATTCAGCATGGGTGGAGAATGGATTAAGAGCAGCCCTGAAAAGAAGACCTGGCGGTGTTAGTTGACATGAAGCTCAACATGACCCAGCATTGTGCATCTGCAGCCAAAAAACCAACCTTATGCTGGACTGCATCAAAAGTAGCTTGGCCAACAGGTCAAGGGAGGGGATTCTCCCCCTCTACTCCACTCTCATGGCACCCCACCTGCAGTGCTGCATTCAGCTCTGGGGCCCCCAAAAGGGACATGGACCTGCTCAAATGAATCCAGAAGAGGGACACAAAGATGATCAGAGGGCTGGAGCACATCTCCTGTGAAGACAGGCTGAGAGAGTCAGGATTGTTCAGCCTGGAGAAAAGAAGGCTCTGGGGAGACCTTAGAGCAGCTTTCAGTATATAAGAGGAGCCTACAAGAAAGCTGGAGAGGAGCTTTTTACAAGGGTATGTAACGATAGGATAAGGAGGAATGGCTTTAAATATAAGAGGGTAGATAAAGATATTACATCAAGTTCTTCACTTTGAGGGTGGTGAGGCGCTGGCACAGGTTGTCCAGAGAAGCTGTGGCTGTCCCATCCCTGGCATCAAGGCCAGGCTGGACGGGGCTTGGAGCAACCTGGTCTAGTGGAAGGTATCCCTGCCCATGGCAGGGGGTTGGAACTGGATGAGTTTCAAGGTCCCTTCCAACCCAAACCATTCTGAGATTCTACACGAATAAAAACATGGCAACAAAAGTCAGTTCATTCTCGAAGATTCACTGAGAGAGGACACCAAAAGAAGCAGGTTTTTCTGCTTCATGCAGAGGTTATTTGGTTTCATTGTTAAATTCAGGACCTCGCTGCTCTCTGGAACAAGTTCAGGACAAAGCACAGGAACCTGCCTCTCCTGGGAAGAGGATGCTGGGCATCAGAGTCAGCCACTCTGGCTGCTCCACTATGGCAACTCCCGGGCTCATTGGTGCTTTGGTTCCTGAGCATGGCTGGCACCAAGCCCACCTCACAGGAAGCACAGAGGCCCAGCTGCACACAAGTGCCAATGGCTGACATATCTCTGACACTTGGAAAAGAGAAGAAAGAGGGGCAATTCTTTGTGTTGTATAAATATTTACCTAACGCTTACATCAACCAAACACAGAGGAGACAAAACAGTGAGGAACTAATGTGGAGGCAGGGATTTCCTTACCTGGTAATTTGTACTTTGGCAAGCTAATTCTCCAGCATGGTAGGAAGGACTTTTCAGAAAATAATAGAATAAACACTCCTCTCAGAGAAAGCTCTTGGTGCCCCAGTTCCTTCTCAAAAGATTGGCTTTTCCATGGGGATTTTCATGGGGCATCCTTGGCGGAGGACCTGGCTTTGCTCATGCTTTCCTTGCAAGGAGGAGAGAGGGTGAAATAGAAGAGAGACGTAGCTCCTCCAGCCTTCTACAGCCAGAAGACTTGTCCCGGCCAACTTCTGAACAAGGTTTTTCCCACCACAGGCTACAGGATTCAGAACATCGCCTTGCAGGCAGGGGGCAGAAGGGCAGACATATTCATGTCAATGACAGCAGGTTTGCACAGAGAGCACCTAGACTACTTCTTTTATCCTCAATCCAACCTCTAAGACATTTTCTCTGTGTCTACAATCAGACACTTGGCCAACTTCCCTTCTACAAGCAGAGATCCACCTCTCTTTCTGTTTTTGTGTACTGGTGGTCCAAGGTTCAAGCCTCATAGTGATAAGCAACTGCCATAAACATGAAGGTAGTGGCACTTCAGAGCAAAGTAGTTCTTTTTCTCCCTGTTCCCATCAGGCAGGCTGGCAGCTGCCTGCTGGGGACCCAAATCATAGAATCACAGAACAGTTAGGGTTGGAAAGGACCTTAAGATCATCCAGTTCCAACCCTCCTGCCATGGGCAGGGACACCTCCCACTAAACCATGCCACCCAAGGCTATATCCAACCTGGCCTTGAACACTGCCAGGGATGGAGCATTCACAACTTCCCTGGGCAACCCATTCCAGTGCCTTACCACCCTTACACTAAAGAATTTCTTCCTCATATCCAATCTAAACGTCCCTTGGTTAAGTTTGAACCCATTACCCCTTGTCCTATCACTACAGTCACTAATGGAGAGTCCCTCACCAGCATCCTTAGAGGCCCCCTAATGCCCACTGGGGCTAAACCTCAGCTGCCCCTCTGGATTTGAGATGGGCAGCACTCAGGACTTGAGTTTACTTTGGAGAATAAAGGCAGGTGGATACAAAGAAAAGGAAAAGAGGCTGATGAGGAGGCTGAGACAGATCTGCATCTTACAGCAGAAACCCCTATAAAAGGCTGCCAGTCTGGAGCCAATTGGCCACAGACCAAGTTGACCAACTGTTAAGGGACAGAAAAGCTGTAACAAGAGGATATATGATGAAGATGTTTCTTGCCTTGGGTCCTTTCAAGGCCTTGGGGCCATGTCTGCCTTTTCTCAGCTACGCTTTTTACTGCTTTCAGGTTAAAAGAGAAGGAAGCTGCAGGAAAAGCAAGTGGAGATAGGGAGACCTCATCTAGCAGTTATGGCTCTGCCAGAGCAATGCACTTGAAGCCTGACTCAAGGGAACAAAAATTAATAAAGAATTAGTAAAGTAGAAAGCCACAGCCAGAGATAACAGCAGCAGAACCAGGGGAGCTATCTGGCCTCGGGGCAGGAGCGTGACCAGAGCTGCTCTGTCTGTTCAGAGATTAGATCCATCAAGCCACTGTCCTGCCCCTGGCCCCAAGCAGCAGTCAATGTTTCAATTACCCTGTGAAGGTACCTGGCAATCATGAAAGGGGGAAATCCCAGCCTCACTCAGGTGATCAGCTTCTGCTCTGAAGGATGAGATTTGATTACTCCACTGTTGTTACTGCTGCTTACATAGCTGCAAATGCTATTAGCACCCATATGCTATCCAGCCCTTTTGTAACCCTGTTAAATGATTTCACTCAGCAGCCTCAGGAAACAGCAGATCCACAGGCTGGTTTGCACAAAAAGCAGTTTCCTTCTGGTCTGAGGCTGTCTCTCTTCTCTTTTGTTTCAAGGACAAATCTGACAAGTATAAAGCAGGGTTTTGTTCTTCATTACTTGCAGTGCCCACAGACCCCTCAGTATGGCATGATGTTTTAACCCCTCTTGGACAGTCCTATTTTAACTCTTATCCTTGTTGAATTTGTTCAACTCGCTGTTATCCCACATAATTTCCGATGTTATTTGAAGTCTTTTCTACTATTATACCTGGCTGGACAGGTATGCAGGTGCAGTACCAAATACTCCCAAATACCACCACTAGGTGCCTTGCAAACATACTAGTCCAAAAGATGCTGGGGAAGGTTGCTTGAAACTGAACATGACATAAGAGCTCAACTCAGAAAACTATTTGCAGTCTCTCACCTGCATATGCACCAAGCCTCTTGCCTTGAACATAATCCCCAACTCCACCCCCTGCCTTGGTCATTCTCACTTAGATGCCCCACTCACAGGCAACACACTGGGAGTGCCTTCACCCCACCACATGACACTGTTACGGGCAGTGAGGTTGAGGTCCAGCAACCAAGTACTTCTGGCCAGTGAGATCATGTGGACAAACTGCCACACAGCTGTGCTGTTCATCCCAGGCATGGGTTTGTGGCTGCAGCCCAATAGCTGTCACCTCCTTGTCACCTGGCCAAGGCAGTGCGGCATCATACTCTGGGGAAGAGGGTATCTGGGGAGTCTGACATGCCTTTCATGCCCCCTGAAGAGAGCAAAACCCTATTGCTAGTACCACACTGCTGGGGAAGCAACACCCATCTCCTAGTCTACCACACAGACAGGTATGCAGGCCCACAACTTCAAGCATACAAAGTGGTAAAGACATAAAGATGAGGTATAAATTAACCTCCTAACAACAGAGGTGTGGGGGAAGGATAAAGTGAAAAGGAAGAGCAATTGTTTTATACCTCATCATGTAAAGATGAGGTATAAGTTGACCTCCTAACAACAGAGATGTGGGGGAAGGACAAAGTGAAAAGGAAGAGCAAATGGTTTCTGGCCATAGGGGTGAGTGAAGGTTAGGTCAAGTCATGAATCACAGGCAGGAGAGCAGAGAAACTACAAAAGAAGTCATTCAAGGTTGGAGTCAGGCCAAGAGAGTCTCCCTGGCTACTTATTTAAGTCAGTAAAAGGCATAGGCAGAAAAGAATTAACTCATTGCCCTCAGATCTAGATCAGAACAATGCTCTTGAAGTTAAAAGGATTCAATAAATTGTGAAACCCGGCGTAACAGAGGCAGCCCTGCAAACCTTTCCATTTCTGATCAGTGCAGAGCCCTTTAAATATGATTGCTGACCTCCTCCAGGGATAAATCACAAGTTAGAGACTGTGTGTGCAGACATAAATTACTCCCTTCTTCCTCCTTCCTCTTACAACTCTGATTCACTGCTTTGTGAAACTGCATGGCTTTGCTGCCTGTGAGCTTGCACTCTGACAGTAAGCTGCAGAACATTAAAAGTACATGAAATATGATGGAGGAAAAGGCAGAACAGTGCACTCAAAAACAAGAGGAAAATGAGCAGACTTAACTACACGGGGTACTCATGCAGTTTCACTTGCAGACCCACACAGCAAAGAATACCTTGTTGCTGTTGCCTTCTAGGTATAGGAAATGTAATTCATACAGGAAGGGAGGAACTGATAAGCAATGGCCAGGGCAGCAACCTGTTTTGTGGAAGATAAAATTCAAACCTTGCTTCTGCCACTAAAATTTTCCATTGCCCTAGCTAAACAATGGAATCCACCTATGCCACAAGATCATCTGACAAATACGGGGTGCCTCCTGGAAGCTCAGCGAGGTTATGCATGGGGACATGCACTGCTGGATTTGAGCGAGAAATCATGTGGCCCATCATGTTGCCACCAGTTGCACTACCCTTCAAAATGATGGGGCTGAGCTCTTAAGCCAGCTCCAGAAATGCCTCTGTTTCAACCCAGTGTGTGCTAGAGTAAACCAGAGGCAAGCCGTTGTGTACCTGGACTTGCCAAGCTGGAGGCAGAGGAGGCTCAGGAGCCTATGCCAGCGTGAAAGAGTTGCTACACATTACAGCCAGCAAAGGCTGAGCAGCTGTAATTGCCTGCCCAAAGCAGTCACAGCCAACAGGGGCCCCATTCAACATGTCCTCTCCTACCCATATGCATCCCTCTGACCAGGCACTTTCCTCTCCTCTGCCTCTTCAAAGTTGCACTAAGGAGCTCAGAAGGATTAGACTGGGGAAGGGGAAAGGGTAGGGCACTTTGTTTTTTGCTGTAATCTATGGGTCATCTTTACCTCAGAAAACACAGGTACAAGCTTTCAAATAATAAAACAGATTTTCAATGTTACAGCTACAATAGCTGCACAGTTAAAATCATTAACTGCTGGCAAGTTCAACTCTATTTTACAGAATGTCTGGCAGCTGTCCTGCAGTTACGGTGTGCTTGACCCTGAGACACTGTGCTACACACAGGCTAACTCTGTATCTGCCTCCTCCTAAGACACTGTCATCAAAATCAAACATATAGGTATTGCTTTTTATATTATCCATGCACAGCAATAGATTTTCTTAAAGCAGCCTCTGCAAGTGTTAAAAAGAGCTGCTTCCAGTCATACCAAGATTAAGGGTATTTGAGTAGTTCATGTCACGGTGTCGCACTCACCAAGCCAGGGTTTTGCCAGTCATTGTCTTTAAAACATGTGATTTACATCAAACCATTTACTGATCCAAGATCAAGATATTTGGCTTGTGTGAACAGTACTTGCAGCGCTTGGAAAAACTGACAGGTTGAGAGGAGCGCACAGGACCAGGTGTTTTGACACAAGTCAAAGTTTTGATTTTTATTCCTGTTTTTAAGATCAAAATAATTTGCTATTTTGTGGACTCCAGTTTCATGCTTCTCTTTTTTTCCTACCTTTTCTTTTTTTGCCAAACAGTAACTTCTGACATTATTTTTGGAAGAAAAATACTCTTAATCCTGGAACATCTACATGGGTTTCTACCAATGCACTTCAGTGACCACATCCTCAACCACTGACTCACTCTGCAGCTCTGCATAGTCTGCTTTTTTACTTTTTTAATACAAATAATAACAACAACTTCAAAAATTCCAATCTGGCCCTCGAGGTGACTAGCATGAGAATCAGATGTTCCACCTGGTTATGATCACTGAAAGTGGTATTCTTGGCACTCTCCCCTTCATCTGGAGGCACCCATGAAACCATGGCCTTAGAGACACCAGAGGTCATAAAGACATGTTCTACAGATTAAATAAAGCTAACATTTGCCTCCATGTACCACCATCTCAGTGCAGCAAATCATAAGCACTGCACTCAGAGACAGGTTGGGAGGCTTTCTTCCCACTTTCATTTGCATGTACAGCATCATCATTGACAACAGTAAAGACAACTTGCAAAAAGAAGCACATTTCTAAACGCTTTCAACCATGAACTTGATATTCATGGTATCTGAATAAATGTAATGAATAACAAGGAACATATATTTGTGGTTTCCCTCCCCTGAGCACAGGGAGCTACCTGCAACAATAAGTAAATAAAGAAAATGGCAATTCTATGCTCAGCAATCTCTGCCATCTGTTTTTCTTTATGCCACAAGACTGTGCCCAAGCAAATTTAACAAAGTCATCTATACATCACCCAGAAAGCTTTGGTAAGTGCATTTTTCTTAACTGATCCAAACACTGGAGCACACACACTGCTCAAAGAGCTTTCCAAGAGATTTATTTTTATAGAGGAGCTGTCTAGGATGTTAAGCTGAACATCAACTGTGCAATAGACCTTCAAGTCAGCATTTGTTATTGCTTAACCAAACACAACTAACACATTATCTCTTTTATCTTGGATGGGGATTTTCCTAAAGACTCAACAGGTTGGCACTTCCATGTAGATGCACCATTCCCAAGTGCCTGCAGACTGATTTTCAGTCAAGTTCTGTGGAACTTTGTGCTGTAGAAAAAGTCATCCACTGCTTCCATGAAAAAAAAAAAAAAAAACCAACCCAAAACACACCTTATTTATTTCTCTACTTACCATTTCTATTTGCTTTTTTGCTCAAAGCTTCTGCCGCCACTTTCTTTCCCTGAATTCACCCCAAAAGCAGTAACCCACTCAAGCTAAATACATTATTTCCATGCTCTCTGTGAGTATTGTGATACAATTATTACCCTATATTACCAGTTCCAGTGGTGAGTGGAGGTAGTTTGGGGACAAGACTAAAGGAAGGGAGGAATTTAGGTAAAGAACTGTCTGAACAAACATCTGCCAGAAATGGTGCAGGTAGGGTTGACCCAATCGTGAGGCAAGGAAACAGGCTAAACCTACACTGCTGAAAATGCCTTATGATTTGTTAAAACTATTTTAATTCGCCTCTGTTCTTAAGGGTAGCAGAATGACTGCTCTTCCTAGGGCTCTACATGGGATGCCCTGCTCTGACACTGAAGGCAGAGACACCCCTAAACGTGGGACAACACTGTCAGTTATCTGACGTCCATGCTTTAGAGGAAACAAAAGCAGGCATACTAATGAATACCAAAACCAGAGAAATATAACAAGCCTTCTAAATAATAAAGAGGAACTGACAGTGCGGTGGTTGAGGTACTGCTGTGGTATTGCTTTCTAGGTATGTCACATTAGAAACAATTTGATGATCGAATTTTGAGTCAGATGAAGTTCGTCTATAATGTTAATGGGTTTTGGATGAAGCTCTAAAAGTACTCCAAGAGTTTCAGGAACTTGGATGCAATCCCTGGTACAAGTTTACTTGCATGATTCTGATTCAAAATTTGAATCCGCCGTTTCTGGCTCAGGTTTATGTATGATCTAATGTTGATTAAAATACCAGCAAAAAGCAACTGGAATTTTGGAATATTCTTCAAGAATGTCTGAAATGTCTCATCAGATGTTGACAACACTAAATCTAAGCCCAAAGCTTCATTTGGCTTCTAACACTAAATGCCAGCCTTAATCTTTCTTTGCAGAGGAACTGCACATGGGCCTCTCAACCTAACACCACCATCTCTATTTAGCAAATGTGCTTTTTCTAACACTAATTTCCTCCATATCATCATCAAATACTGACTACTAGTCAGGACAGACAGACAGACATGCAAGGTGGACTAAGGCCAGGTTGGATGGAGCTTTGATCAACCTGGTCTAATGTAGTGAAAGGTGTCCCTGCCCATGGCGGGGTGGGGGGTTAGAACTAGATGATCTTTAAGGAACCCAAGCTATTCTAGGATTCTATGATTCTGTGACTAACGTCTGATATGTTACAGAAAATCCTATATACCTACCTGGTCTCACAAACTGTATGAAGCCTCAGAGTATTAAAGGGACAAGAGCACACTCGAGCTCCTCCACGACACAGGCTCACAATTCATGTGGACAAAACAAGCTGACAGTCCTCCCTTCAGGCATCCTGCCTTCAAGCAAGTGTTTGCTGTGCAAAGGCAAGACTGCAAAGCACTGACACTTGCTTCTGGGCTGGTTTTATTTACATAACATGGGTTGCTATGGGGAAGAACCAGGGCTGTGTAGTCTCTTTTTAGAGCTCTTACCCAATGACCCAATTCCAAAATACCAATTTCTGAAATACTGTTTCTCCTCTTTCTTGACTAAAGCCCACATCAGAGTCCTGCTTTGGGTCCCAAACCAGTGGGTGCAACGCACTGGACAAAACTCAGTCAGAATATGGGAACCAGGAGGAGTTCACAGAAACCATTCTTTGTCCCAGAAAGAGCAAACCTGAAGTCAGTCAAGCTGAGACGCAGCTGAACTTTTCAGAGCCCAGACTGCAGGGGCCAGCCAAATGCTGCTGCAGGGCCCCGTTCTCAGCAAGCAATCCCTGCCACCAGCAGGCATTCCTGAGGCCTTCCAGGAGGTGATCCTTCATCCAGAAGGAGACAGCAGGGTTAGTTGCCTTGGAGCCAGGCCAGCGTGCCTTACAGAGCTATCCTGTTTCAGTGGAATATTTAACCGTGCCACAGTCTCCTACCAGAGCATTAAAAACACCCTGCAAACCGCTTAAGGTGGCTTGCTAGGACTGATTGCAAAATTCCCATTTTTTTTACAATGCATTGGAAATTTCCACAAGTCAGGGAAGAGGGGCTCCTACTGCCCAGCACTCGTCCAGCAAGTGCCTAATGAATTTAAGGACAAATGAAACTGCAACAAATGTCCAATCCACTTCTTGTGCAATTCAGTACAGGAAACTCACACAGTAATTCCTACACCAGCTCCAGGATAAATATCCAATGAAAATACTGTCTGACATTGGTTATTTACATGCAGACCTGAGATTTCATCCAGACTCTGTTCTCAGCCTCTTTGCTAAGCTTTACTGACCTTTTCCACAGGCTGCTGGTGTGATTCTTACTGAGCTCCATTGGTTCTGTTCAATTTCATTCCCTTTCCATGATGGTATGAGTGTATCGCCTCATACAACTTAACCACGTATGTCAAAATACCCATTTCGAGCATGTTCTGCCAAAACTTAAGGCGACTGAAAGCAGCTGGCCTCTCTGCTGCATTTTGCCAGAGGTCTAGCTGTTCATCATCTGTCCTTCGTGTGCCCCTGACCCCAGTCACTCACAAAACTGCAGGTCTTACGCTGTTAGTAGACTTCATCTGTACTGAAACACTACAGTACCATGCTGCATACTGGTTTATGGGAACAGTTCCTAACATGGCGTCTCCTGGGATGGAGATGAGGACTGTATGTGCCTGCGACTTCCCAGGCTCCACAAATAACCCAGGGCTATTCTCTTTTAATCTGTTTTTTTGTGCATGCTAATACGAAACCACAGAACTGCTGAGGTTAGAGGGCACCTCTGGAAATCACCTAGTCTGAACTCTTGCTCAGAGCACGGTCACTGTCACGTAGAGCAGATTGCAACAGGGCTATGTCCTGTGTTCATACACACACAGGACAGCGACTCCGCAATTTCTTTGTGCAACCTATTCTAATATTTTTCCAGTGTTACAGAAAAAAAAGTTTTTATTGTGTTTAAAGGGAATTCCTTCTGGCTTGGTTTGTGCCCTTTCCCTCCTGTCCTTTCTCTAGATGCCAGTGAGAAGAATCTGTTTCCTTATTTCGCACTCCCTCCCAGAAGCGAGTATTCATACGCATGGTTTGACATCTCTTTGAGCCTTCTCTTCAGGCTGAACTGCCCCAGCTCTCCCAGCCTCTCCTGTCAAATGCTCCAGTTCTGTAATCATCTTCATGGCTGCTGGCAGGACTCACTCTAGGGTGTCCATATCTCTCATCTGGGGAGCCCAGAGCTGGACATGATGCTACAGATGTCTTAGGTTGGCTGAGCAGAGTGGAAGGATCATCTCCTTCAATCTGACCTAATATAGCCCAGGAGGCTGCTGGTCTTTGTTGCAAAGGCAGATTGCTGGCTCTCGTTCAACTTGCTGTCCCCCAGGATCCCAAGGTCCTTTCCTGTAAAGCCGCCTGTACAGGGGCATAGGGCTATTCTTCTATTCCCTGTGACTGTCTCCTATGGGATTATTTGAAGCAAATCCCTGATCATGGCAAAGTCTGCTCTCCTGAAGTACAGAACTGTTACTTGCCTTGCTCCAAGTTAACTCCAAACTGTTCACCACACAAGGCAAAAGTCATTTGTGAAAGTAGTTTTAAACCAGTCAGCCACCTAAATACACTGACAACGCAGACCCCCACAAGTTTACAACTTCACTGGTTTTGAAAAATCTGCCTGTAAGTATCTTGGAAGCAAAAGTCCCAAGGGAAAGTGCTGGGATTTGAGCCAAGCCACACATGTGCCTTTTTAGATCCCAACCTAAAATGGCAATACAAGTAACTGCTTCAGAGTTTGCAAAATCACTGTGAGCCTTCTTCTGTCTTTCTGGGCTTTCTACCTCCCCACTACAAATCCACCTTCTCCACAGCAAGTTTCAGGTCTGTGATCAAAAATCTTCTGAAAAATGAGAATGGAAGGACAAAAGAGATTGAATACAAGAAGGAACAATGAGAGCTCTTGTAAGCTAACTTTGTGATTCATGTCCCTGCTATATTAATGAGATACTGATTTTTTCATTCAAATAAAGCAACTACAGAATAATATCCAGGTTACCACATCAGCATTTTACAGGCTTTAGAATTCTTGGAGTGGAATGCACATCCCATTTGCTGCAGGACGTAAGGGCTTTATCTATTATATTTTATAATACACATAGCTGCCACTGTTAGACATGCTCTTGTACTTTGAGTATGGATGCCAAAATGATGCAATGGGATTGTCAGCGGCCTATTGTCTGGGAGCTTATCCATCAAAAAAAGTCCTGCTGTGATGCAATATGTGAACAGGAAAACTGGCAAACAAACAAAACTGCTCACCTCTGCTGTGTTTGTTTCTTTGCTGCTCTGCCCTGGGTCTTGGTGACAGTTAAGCAAGGAGGAAAACCTGGGGTAGCACATGAAATGGAGACAGCACCATTTCAGAATGGCCCAACGAGTCTCTCTTCCACCTTTGCTCTTTCAGCTGGCACTAACAGCAACACTCACACACCACCACACTTAACTTTTACCTGGATCTGGACTGCTTGACTGAATTTTGTCATGCTTTTTTTGCGATACCGACTAAAATATTGGGTGTTTGTTTGGCACTGGGTTTACATCTCATCTCTGTGAAGACGGCGCCTTCACCCTGTCTGAAAAGCAGCGGCACTGATATTGGACAATTCAGTATCCTAACTGCAGTACCAGTGAGGTAACAGGACAAACACGAAGAGATGAAGAGTAAATACAAAATGAGTACAAGCCATTATTGTATGACTGTCAAAAGGGATGCGTTAGCCCATGAATGCAACTGCATTCACAGTTGGTGAAATCCGGGTATGTCCTGCATGCATAACTGTTTATCAGTCACTTTTAATGGGGAGAATAACACATATCTGTTTGCTTCCCAGGAGTACTGGGGGGCTTGATTATCTCACTTTCTGAAACACCAGAAATGACAAGGATGTAGAGTCGGATTCACAGGGCCTGAGCACTCAGGCTTGCATGGACTCATCACAGGAATGCTGCTGGTTCTATCAGAAAAAAACAGGCCCCTAGGCACTCTGATCCTCATTAGAAATGAGAACAAAAATCTTTCTAGTGAAAGAAGAAGAAAAGTCTCATCTAGAGGTCTCCCCAGCTTTGAAGCAGGCAAAGTAAGCCTCACTGGGTTTAACTTCAAATGCTTCTAACTTTGCATAATTGGGAAATGTCAGGGTAACATTTTTTATGCATCTTTGCATATGATCAAAACCATGATTGCCACAAAAACAGATGAGACACAGAACATGTCTCAGACCCTTGGTGAAATCTGGTCTCTAAAGCATTCAGATGCTGTAAGCTACCCTTGTGGAGGGATGCTCTTCATGAACATCTCTATTTTGGGCTATTTCAAATGAAAGAAAAGTTTAATTAGCAGCTTCATCCCTGCTACAGACTTACAGAAAGTAACAAAAACCATATAGGGCATGCATAATTTTCCAGCAAACTCTACAGAAATTTTTAGGATGCTTCTAACCCTAGAAACTCCTATGGGTCTTCTTCATAAAACCACAGTTCACTTGTGATAGCAATACTCCAGGGTCTCCGCACAGGTAAGCTCTCTCACCCAACAACAGCTCAAACGACAGGAAAGACCCCCCAGCATAACACTAGCTTAAAATTACTAGTGAACAGGAAACAGCACAGAAGAGAAAAAACCCCCATGTTTTTCTACCAACTCTGCAATAACAAGACGACTGCTCAATTTCTCCCATTCCTTCTCAGTTGGCCTCCCAATGCTGCCTATTAATTTCTTCCACCTCTCATCCCCTTGCCCCCTCAGACTCTTCCAGCCTTTGACAGTTTTGAGAGAGCATTCAGACCTTGCCATCTCCCAGTGATCCTCCTCCTCCAAGTTCTCTTGTGTTTCCTGGTGTGTTATATCTCCTCTTTCATCAACTGCCTGCAAGTCCTTCCAGTCTTACAGCACTGGAAAGAAACACAACCCGATAACACTAATAAATGATTTCTCAGTCCCTCCTCTCCTTTTCATCTCCTCTTCTCTGGCCGTAAGCAATCCACCTGCTACTGAGGCAATGAGCAACCACCCGCTTGGTCGAGGCTGTGCTGCTGGACTAGCAAGCCCCAGGGCTGACTCGAGGCCAGGTCGCCATCTGAACAGGTTGATGCTGCTCTCCTTAGCAGCCCCAGCCCCCTGCTGGCACCTTGGGTGGGGAAGACCTGATGGGTCCACCTTGAAGAACAACCTTGAAGGGCTCCCATCCCTTGAAGGGCACCTGCACCAAGGGGGCTTCTCCAGGAGCCTCCTGTACCATCAGAGCTTGAGGCATCATCATATTTTGTGCTGCGGACAGGTCTCTGTCACAGGCCCTGAGAAATCAGCCACCACTCCCTGGTCCTCCCCTGCTCAGTGCCTAAGTCTCTTTTCATGAAAACCCATTAGATTTCATGACTCATCCCTCACCCTAGGGTAAAGCTAAGAAAGCAAGCAATGACAAGATAGGGAAAAGAGTAACTGTCATATGAGAAAAATTTATAAGCTATTCTCCCACCCAGGACTTCCCAATCTCAGACATGAGAAAAGCACCAATTAACCCATTCCAGCACGTTCCCAGAGCCCCAACAAGGGCTGGGTGTGATGGACACCAAATGGTCCTGCTAACTCCTGACATGCTACAAGGACAAGGGGAACTCTTAGAGCAACACTGTTCTTACAGCGTAGGGCCACATTTCTTACAGCAAAGGGAGTCCTTTCCTCTCCCCAGTCTGACAAGACATAGCACTGAACTTGAATGGGCTGGTGAGACCAGGATTTGGGGAGACCCCGGTACTTGTGAACCTGAGACAGAAGGCTAAGTCCCTAGTGAAATTCCAGCTGCTTCAACACTACAAGCAAGGCAGGAGCCATCATGAAGCACACTTGCTCAGCAATCCGATGTGCAGGCTTTAATCAGGACCCATGAGACACCAAAATGCAACTACAGCGAAGAGGTGATATAGGACAGCATCTCACTATCCAGTACTTTCTCTCTTTCAGTAACTTGCTCCAGTTTGCTCAGTTTTGAACTCACAAGGATGTTTCTAACCAATGGTGCTGCAAACCACAAGCTCAAAAACCAAGCCAGGTTATATTTTGCTCTATAAAAAGAAAAAACACAAATACGACCCACCAGGGGCCTTACCCAATGGTCAGAACTGCCCAGCTGCTCATTTGTGTGCACAGCTGTATATGATTTGTGTGGAGCTGCACAGCTACAGAAGTGGAAGGAGCGGAGCAAAACCAAGTGGCCACAGCCAGCAACACTGAAAAGATCATTTTCCCCACTCATCGTCCTAGTGATTAAGGCAGTTTCGCCCAGCTTTCTGAACCACTGACCCACCCCGGAAGAATTAACCCCAACGTGTTTCAGCCTGTGGTTTTGTTTACTCAGAGAAGGCCAATTTCACCTCTTGTGAGCATTCACAACAGGATTTTTCAAAGAGCTAGCCTTCGTCAAATCAGGAGGAGAAAAAAGGAAAGCCCATGTGATTAAGTGTTGCTAAACAACATCAAATACTTGTGAGGAGGTTTTGATCTGCTCCTGGAAGTTCCACAAGCAAACACACAAAGTGAAATAAATATGGTAGATTATTTATTGCAGTTTCTTCACTCAACTCTAAGAGCTTCTGCCAGAAATACAGTTCCCGTGCGTGGAACAGAAACCACAGAGGCCCGCCTAGGGCTATTCGGCACGCAGATGTGGTCTAAACTTACTGAACGCTGCTGGTTTCAATTAGGGACCAGAGCTGGTGCTTTAATTCTGCCTTATAAAAAAGGTCCCTCTGAAAAGGCGCAGCAGTACCTCCCTGTGCAGGAAGTAAAAGCCTTACGTAGGAATTCAGTAATTAGCAGATCAGATCATCAGTTCAGCCCATCAGATAATCCACCTTTGACCAGCAGCCAGCATCTAATGTTTAAAAGGCAGAAGAAAACAACCTTCAGAAGTACCTTCAGCTGTATTACTTTACAAAGGAGGAAAAAATGTCCTCATGACCTGCAAACAGGCAGCTTATGGCCTCCAGCACAAATTGTGATTACTCTCCTCTTACCATGTGTAGTTGCAAGTGTTGCTGTTAGTCATAAAACTATCCACCCCCTGAAAAGACTGAAAAAATCCAGCCATGCCACCTTACATCACTGACTCTTGCAGCACTGAATTAACTCTGATGAAATTACCCAGCACATACACAATAGGCTTGTCTTCCAAATAATGCTTTTTAATTTAATGGCGCAATCCTTATGCTATGAAGCTGAAGGAGACGGAGAGACTGATTCAATTTCTAGAGCCACTTTGAATTCTGCTGTAGGATCAGGTTTAACCCTTTTGTCTTCGTGGGAGAGAAAAAACAGCCCAACAAAGTAGATATAGATACCTTACGCAAGT
Source organism: Psilopsiagon aymara (assembly GCA_024733675.1). NCBI lineage: Eukaryota > Metazoa > Chordata > Aves > Psittaciformes > Psittacidae > Psilopsiagon > Psilopsiagon aymara. The sequence goes on along the minus strand of JANRGW010034433.1, from coordinate 21,817 downwards.
AAATCTCTTCTGCCTCGCCACCTTTCTTCCCCTTGGTCTTTCTCAGACCTCTAGGTATCCCTGAGTACTGAAGCATGCTAGCTGCTCTGCTCCAGACAGAGATGTATCTGGGGTCAAGGGAATGTCACAGCTCAGTCGTGCCTGTTTAAATTCTCTTCCATATTTAAAACAAAGCTGCTCTGGTCCACACTGGCTTCAACCCAGTGGGAGCTCTTCCACTGGCTTCTGTGGGCTGAGATCCAGCCCTTGGCCCTCACTCTATGTACATTTTGATTAGCTGCAGCAAGCAAGGCAGACAGCTTTGTTGCTTAGCCAATTTTTACCATGCAGCCTAGTGAGTAACTGACTCCTGGGTCACCCACCCTCCCGTGCAGCCCCCTGCATGACAACTTCTGAAAGAGGTTTGCTTGGACTTTTCAGTTTCAGGTAAATGGAGTCTGGTTTTACTGTGGCTTTTCCAGACAACTCAGTGACTCAGAGGGATCCAGTTATGCACATGAAGGATATATTGGTTTGACCATATCAAATCTTATATGAATCTGACTTTAATTATCTCCTTATGGCTCAATTTTGTTCTCAGAAATTCCATGGTAAATCTGGAGTAACTCCCCTGAAGAGCACAGTTTTGACAACAACGTTTGTCCCCTGCAATGATGTTCTGAACTTCTTTAATGCTTCCATGAGTCTTGATCAGTAAATGGCCATGAGAGCAGCTCCAGGTAAAACCAGACTTCCAGAGCCCAGCTTTCAAACCCAGGTGCCCCAAACTAGTAAGTTCACCCATGTCAAGCAGAGCACTTCTTACAGTCAGGACACTGCTGTGGCATCCTACACTCCCCTCCCATAGGAACTCTAGGAGATGAGATTGGCTTGCCTAAAGCTAACCCTTGGAGAAATCCAGGCACTTCAGCCAGGCTTGACAACAGTGCAAAGGACAGGATGGTAAAGGGTGTCCTGCTGTGGAATAGCTGAAGGTGGATGCAGCAAAAGGGTGTTACTCCAAGGGGTTCAGTTCAGTACTAGCACGTACATGAGGACCTCAGTGGAGGTTCACCTGCTCAAATGGGAGCTGAGCTTGGCCCACAGCCTTACAGGACCCATGATCCCTGCCCTTCTTGCCCTTGCAGCACACAATATTGTCAAATGCTGCTGCTGCTATGCAGACATCTTCCTGCCAGTCCAGTGCTGTCTTCATACAGATGTCCAGACAGCGTGGGCTGCTTGACTGTTACCATGTCCTTGTGTACCACAAATAGTCTGGCTAAAGTATGGTCCTGCAAAAGGTCTGGAAACTACAAAAGGTTCTTGGAAACAACTGATGACATTTGGCCACTCATATAGGAAATACACTTGTACAAACATAATGCAGACAGTTCCTCACCAGCTCCCATCCCAAAAGGGGTGCCAGGGGTTAGTTCATCCATCTTGGGGGTGGTGTTGACCTGCTGGATCTGACTATTCCCACCCAGCTGTCCCAGTCCTAGTCTTTTCCATTACCCACTAATCCCGACTGCTCTGCTGTTGTTTCCTTGGATACTTATCTGTAACCCTAGCCCTAGCTCATGCTCTGGCTATTTCCCCTTGATCCCTGGTCTCCCTGTGTCTTGCACCCTTTGTAACCCTTCCAGGAGACAGGCAGCCTTCTCCTCTGGGACTGTCAGCACTTCCAGCCATTTCACTTGCTCGAGACCTGTATCGCCTACAGCCCTTTTCCCCAAACCAACAACAAACAACGCTGCAACTCCAACAGCATCAAACTGAAGCATGTGAATGCAGGTCTCATTCAAAGTAATCAGCACTGAAATGCTCTACTAGGCTTGCATGGTGGAGAGGTGTCATTTTTGCAGGTTTGATAGTCTGTGCTAGTGGCAGCCAAGCATACCCAGAGTAAGGAAAGAGCTCCATTTTGTTGCACTAGACACCTCACTTTCACACAAGGCACTGAAAAATCAGATGCAGTAAGCTGCATCTTAATCTACAAGTAGAGCAAGTAGAGCATCTTGCTCTACTTGAGGTCAATAGGATTTTTGCCACTGATTTCAGAGGAAAACTCTAACCCTAACCCCAGCTCTCTCAGCCAGTCTTCAAAGGAGAGGCACTCCAGCCCTCTGAGCATCTTCCCAGTCCTCCTCTGGACTCACTCAAGCAGGTCCATGTCCCTCTTGTGTTGGGGGCCCCAAAGCTGAACACAGTACTGCAGGTGGGGTGCCGCAAGAGTGGAAGAGAGGGGGAGGATTACCTCCTTGACTTGCTGGTCACAATTCTCTTGGTGCAGCCCAGCACACAGTTGGTTTCTGGGCTGCAAACGCAAACTACTGGGTCATGTTGAGCTTCTTGTCACCCAACAGCCCCAGGTCCTTCTTCTCAGGGCTGTTCTCAATCCAGCTCCTGCCCAGCCTGTATTTGTGCTTGGGATTGCTCTGGCCCCGGTGCAGGACCCTGCACTTGGCCTTGTTGAACTTCATTGTCCCACCTCTCAAGTGTGATACCTCAGAGTTACCACTGCTTACTGTCACCGGTAGCTGTGTGAGGAAGTTTTTAGGCATCACCCCAAAGTCAAGAAGCCCAAATGACCTGATGAAGCCAGCATCTCTCTTTGGATTAAGAACATGGATGAAAATGACCATGCATATATGGCCAGGAGGAAGCTTCCTAAATTGCGGCACTCTCCACATGATTGTTATCTGCAACAGGAGCTGCTCAACTCCATGTTCTGCTGGCCCAGGAGGCAGCTCTGTCCAAGCCAGGTTGAGTGGGAACAGTGGCAGAACCAAATTGAGGACTGGATATAAGCAGATAACAGTGGTCTTGTGGGAACATGGTCTGTTATTCACTTATGTGCCCCTCTGGGTCATTAGAGAACTTATATATTATATGTAAATATATATAGCATATTAATAATAATAACTGTTATCTTGGTTGATGGGAGCACAAACAATACTCTCAAAAATTAAGAATGATTTCTTACAATTTTAAAGGTTTATCTTTTTTCAGGAACAAAAAGACAGGGAGTTTTTCATCTTAGTGAGCTACAAGTGAGGACTCCTTGCTCTAATGTCTCTTCCTGCTGAGATATAATAGCTTCTTTTTGTTTTCTTTATGGAGGTGCTCAACACCTTCAGGTATTTGCATACATGCCAGCATTTGAAAACTAAAGAAACTGTGAAGAGAAACAGGAAGATCTTGCGGCTTTGGTTAAGCAAAATGAGATTAAGAAAGCCTTTGTAAAACAATTGAGGAACAGGATGCTAAAGAAGAACACTCCCTGATTAACTACAAGCTTAAATATACCTGTGCCTTCCGGTCTGCAGAGATGCATCTGTGGCGCAGAAAGACCCAAGGTGGGGTAAGCAAGGAATGCTGCAAGCCAAGGAGAGGAAAAGCCAGGTGAAAACCCTGAGTAAGCTGCACCGAGTAGCTGAGGGGGCTACAAAGAAAATGGCAAATGACTTTATGTTGCCAGTACACTGCCTGTGTTCTCCTGCACTGTCCTTACCGGCACAGAGGCTCCCACCCTCTTCCAGCTCCACTGCTTCAGCTGAGCAGCCAAAGTGCACCTTGTGGTGTGAATAGGCACATGCATTGGTACCCACACACACGGTGGGAAAGGGTAAGACTAGAGAGAGCAGCCTGTCCAGAGGAGGAGGAGCACAACAGCAGAAGGCATGGCTGGTCCGCGTTAAGATGCAGGGGCAGAGCAGTGCTGGGGGAGGCTGTGATTCCCCTCCACAGCGCATGGACCAAGGAGCCAGTGTGGGACAGCGTCAGAGCTTGAAATTGAGACGCATGGTTGCAACCCTAGAAAGGAAACTTTCAGTGCTGTAGCCATGTCATCTCTTATTTATTCCAGGATCTGACCTACCACATTCGTGAACATTGCTTTCCACCTTAAAGGACTCCAGAAGGAAAAACCACTGTAATACATAGTAAGCTGTGCAGTCTCAGGAGCTTGGCAGGAAAGAGCAAGGCTTTCAAGGTCATGAAAACAGGCAGGGAAACGCTATGAAAGAGCACTAAGTGGGCGAAGTCAGCAACATGCAGGTACTCACATGCTGGGTGGACAGGTATGTATGTATGAAGGGGAATGAATACATGGGGAGCACACCTACACGCCCAGAGAGGAGTGTGAAGCCGTGAGATGAGGCGGGTGGACAGCCTCAGAGATGAAGAGATGGGAAGAGAGATGTTTTGCAGGGAGAGGCAGAGCGATGCAGGGCTTTGCCTCCATGCCGGTGTGGGTGGGGAAGCTGGGAGGTGAGGAAAACTGGTGCAGCAGTGTATAGGAGTGAGCACGTACAGCAGACATTAACGGAACATGCCGGGGTTATCCAGGAGCTGCTGACTCCCCCTGGGCAGGGAGCAGGCACAGAAGTTGCAGCACACATCTGTGATGAGCCTCCATATGTACAATTATTCCTTAGCACACTTTTACATGAGAGACAGCAGCACCTATTAAGCAACTACTACTCTTGCCTGTTGTGCTTTCACTGCAATATCTTACACAGAGAGGATCATTGGCTGTCACCAACAGGGAAGACAACAAGAGAGACCCTGTGTTGACAAGGGACTGACACTGGAGAGAAAGCCCATTTAACAGTGCCTGAAACCACTTACTCCACTTGTAAGTGGCTCTGTACTGGCAAGTACAGAATGCAGCCTGCATCACTTGGTATTTTAACACAGCATCCAAGTCTGTGATCTCACAGCTGCATCTTAACATTAACCCTAATGTTAAAACATCAGGGTAGAGTATAATGAAGTGTCTCACACCCTGGCCCTATTCAAAGAGAATCACTGCAGCCCGCAAGGCTTTTATGCAGAGTAGTAAAGCCGGCATGGAAGACATGCCTCTGGTCTATAAATGCACCAGGCACTGCCAGCAGGCTACTTCAGAACAGCAGCACACTGCTCAGCTGCAAAATTCCTGACCTCACCTCCACACCGTGGCCTCCTCCAGGCTCGGAGGGAGGAAGGAAGAGATGTTCACTACAGATCCGCTCCATGGAGGCCACCTTGGGTCAGTGAAGGGCATGTAAAATTGCCTTAGCACTAGCTGTCAGCCGTGCAGTAGAGCTCAGCATCGAATTCCCTGTCCATCTGAAACAACACAATGTGAAGTGCTGGTGGTGCAATTCTTCTGCTGGGAAATAATCCCTCTTAACCCAGAGCAAACAGGTTTGGTTAGATGTGCCCAGCAGATACAAGGAGCACAGGTGCCTTCAGAGCACAGGACATTTAGAAGTCACTGTCGTGAAACTATCTTAGCACACAAAGCAAAATCATGTTAGACCTTCAGTTTCTTGGTCTAGTTGCTGGACTCTGGGTGAAATGCCTTTAGAACCTGAGATACACATACCTGCAGAGAGGAAAGTTACAGCCATTTCTTTACAAAGCTGCAGATCCAGACAATACTATCACATGTATTTTTTTTAAATAGGGATTATTTACAAACTAATGCAAAGAAACATACATGGGGATGTTTACAGTTTCATTTAAGCTGCGTAAGTCAGAAGACAAATCCCAAGCACCCATAAATCCATAGCTGGTATAATCCAAAAGCTTGAAAGAAGAATCATAGCCTATAGGCCTGCAACTGTACAAATGTATCTACTCTGTTTATGGGAAAAAACACTGATGCTGCAAATCTCTGCCTTGTCCTTGGAGCAGAGCAGCTCCACTGGAACTGCCGAGGTGGACAGGGCTGGGTAAGGGCTGTCATGAGCATTCACCACCAGCACAAGAGGTGGTTCAAAATCTTTCCTCCCCCAATCACCATGTTGTCTTTCATTCTCTTTCTCTTTCTTTCATTTTACTTGAACATGTCTGCTCTGGGAGACCCCCCAAGCACTGCCCAGGTCAAAAAACCAGCCCAGCATCATTCACCTGAGCTGTCCTCCCTACAGGGGCCTCTGCCCTCAGCCAAGCAATGGTTGACAAAAACTTTCCAGTAAGCAAAGCCTTAAGTTGCTTTTACACTCATAAATAAAGAAATACATCCAGATTGAACACCATGGGATATGGGGGTCCTGCTCAGGCAGTTAATGAACCACCCAGTGAAATAGAGCCAGGAAACCCTACTCAAACCACTCCAGTTTTAGGGTCTGAAGATAAGAATTATAAGCGGTATGCAGACCTGCAGAGCCCAAGAAAGGCACCTCTGTGGATTTTAGCAGCTTGACTTCTAGAACAGATCATAGAACCACAGAATTATAGAACAGTTGGGATTGTAAAGGACCAACCATCTAGTTCAACCATGCTGCCATGGATCTCAGCAGACACTGCAAATGCCCAGCTCTGCAGGAAGAAGGCGGCAGAATATTGGGATGGTGGATTTTAAACAGACCGGTTGTAGAAGTGAATTTAGCCCAGGAACACAGGGGCACCCTCCAAGCCATACTCCAGCCCTCCTTCCTTTGGCAATGCATGCTGTCCCAGGTTCAGAGGAGCACCAGCCCTTTCCCAATGCCTTCTCTAGGGCAGTAAGGGAGCCTCCATGTTACACAGCACTTAAAGCACTTACTGTCACATAGCATCTTCTCAGCAGCTCTGCAGCACTTGGGCTGACAGCCTGACTGGTGTGGACAGAGGAGCCCAGTGCTGCAGCTGGAAGGCAGGCTCTTCCTGGATAGCCTCAGACAACAAAGGCAGGCAATTTCAAGTGGCTGACTGCTTAGAAATTAGTGGTTTTGTCAGGAGTCAATGCCAAAACAGAGTTTAGAGAGGATAAGAGAACATGGAAGAACAATTTTCCCCCCTCCTTAGTAAATGATGATTATTAAGGGCAAGGAGGTTCCTCTCATTGTTATCAGCAAGTGCAGGAAAAAGTGATATTTCCATCACAGGACAGCATTTAGGGAAAAGAGAAGTCCACCATCTCAGTCTTGTGGTGACATAACTGGCTTGAGCCCCTGGTCCCATCAGTGCCAGTGCCCCACAGGGTCGCTCCAGTGGCCTGGAGTGCATTCCCGACGTCAGCACAGACAGGCAGGAGCTGCCAGGAGTGCAGGATGAAATCTTGTACTAGAGGACTTGCCAGATCTGTGTGAAGGGGGAAGAGCAGGACACAGCCACCTTTTCCCCCAGCCTCCCAGTAAGTCTGTAGCTGGTGGTGCTTTCTTCACCTTGCTGGGTTCCAGGCAACTAAATCCTTAGCAAAGACAATAATCCTGGACTGGTCTACAGAGAGTGCAGTTCCTCCTGCAGCTTCAGGAGGCATGTAGTTCATATTTTGCCTTTCTTTACCCTTGCTAAAAATGCCTTGATGTGCTACACACAGACATTCCTCATTCTACCTGGAGCAGGGAAAAGGAAAGGGAAGCTGGGCACTCACTTGAAAGCTTTGTTTCCTTCACCAGAACGAAACCGCAGAGCACTGCTAGCAGAAGGGAGGCACCTGTGCCTGGAGCAGAGATGGGAGCAAGGATGAACCCTGCCAGTACCACATCCTCTCTAGATCTTGGAGTTCTCTCCTTCCTGTACACCTTTTGTAATGGGGACCTGGCAGAGGACTAGCACACATCGTCCGTACAGAGAAGCCACATTCCAAGTTAGCTGGTCAAACGCACAAGACACAGCTGGTGCAGCCATCCCAGCTGCTCTTGTTTCTCTGCTATTTACAGGAAAAAGGGAATTTCACCTCCTTTTCAGCAGAAACAGTTGTCAGGCAGACTATGATCCTGTCTTACTGGGTTTTTCCTTCTTTCTCCAGTTGGCCCAGCCTTTCCCATGCACAGCGCCCACCAATGCTTGCTGAAAATAAACCCAGAAATCTCAATGCAAACCTTGCTTATGTTTACTCTGACCTTTATTAGGCTCAAGGGGATGCTTATTTTGCTCCACCACAGCCATGGTATCCCTCAGACTGCCTCCTCCTGAGCTGTCACGACCGATAACATGCAAAACCCACAGCAGTTGTCCCTGCAACCATCACATTTTGCCATTGTGCTGCCCTTGCATGAACAGCAGACAGGTCTTTCCAAAATCTGTGGATAAAAGGAATAGGGTTTAGGGATCAGGTCCCCACCTCAGCTTCAACCCTCCACCTATTTCTTGCCCCGGTTGTGCAATTCAGGCAAGTGCAATGAATGGGATAGGTCAGAGGTGAAAACTATTCTCAGGGCCCAGACAAGTTCCTAATGCTGCATTACACACTAGCAACCCTGGTTCTCAAAAGACAAGGTAATGGCATGCCTGGGGCAGCCAAACCAGAAGGACTGTACCAGCAGGACAGGCTGGGTCCAGTGGAAGAGTCACTAATGAAACAAGAAGCTTTCCACTTGCACTGAAGTCATATGGAGACCAATTATCGCTTTTCCATTCATGGGCATTAAGTATCTCAAAAGGATAAAGAACAGTTATCAACATCATTACCATAGAGGCTAACTGGGGAGCAGGCTGCTGAAGCAGCTTGTTCTGAAGCCTTGCCTGCTCACCAGCAGAGACAGGGATCGTGCACATCGCTGTTCATCCAAATTTGTGCTGTAACCACCAGGCCAGAGCCCCTCTTGGAGCCCGCCCTGCTGCGAGGCTGCCCTGTAATAGCGTGTGCAAGTGCTCATTTACGGTGGGCAGCCCTGGGGGCAGCAAGATCCTCAGCAGCTGGTTCTGGTGGTGTGGAAGTGATGAATACACACTGGTTTTCTTATGGAAGCCAAACCCCACATCTGCCCAGAAAACCTCTCCCTAAGCAGGGAAGCGCCTGCAGCTCTGAAGGCATCCAGGAGCAAGAACTGGCCTCCCTGACTGTTTATATGATATTCAAAGGGAGACCAACAATGAAACAGAGCTCCCAGAATCAGGATTTCCTACCATGTGCCAAGACCATCCTGGCAATGCCTTACTCACCCCACTGCTTAAGCTTCCCCCTGGCAGGGCATCCCTGCCCAATGCACAGAGACCCCAGAGAAGCCAGCAGGCACATTAGGCACTCTGCATGGAGAGATTTAAGACTGTTTTCCTCTCCCCCTCGCCAGACTCGCCTGGGTCAGACACAACCTTTGGCAAGAGAATTGCTTCCTGCTAATTTTAGCCTCCTGCTCTCCACCCAGGCAGCAGCAGCAGCTCAACCGCTATGGAAAGCTATGGGCAGCACTGATGTGAGTGCTGGAAGACACTGCCTGCAAATGGCACATGCAGCCACACACTGCCAGCTAAATATAAACCGGTGGCAGGCAGGGGGGAACCACACTGAAGCAAATCCCTCCCCTGGAGATGGAGCAAGGACAAACTGCAGCTCCCCGGGGATGTGATCCCAGACCCGGGCAGTGCTCACAGGACTTGCTCTCTGCCCGGAGGGATAATTCAGGCTGCAAACTCACAATGAGGTCCCACATGTTTTACATACTTTTGGACAGATCTGGGGCTGGTGCACCTCAGACCCTACTGAGGCCACACCAAGCAAGCACCACTTCACTAACACTGCTCCTAAGAGATCCTGGTTTGGCTCCTTCCCCCAAACGTCTCTTCTCCACCACACTGTCTCCTCCAAAATAGTTACCCAGGGGTGGGATGCCCTCACTGCAGAGACTGATGGCTGTAACATCATAGGCTCTGCTGTGGGAGCTGGTGCTTGAGATGGGTGTCAAGTGGGGTGAATTTTCCCCTGTGCCTTGATGTAAACTTGGACTGTCCCTCTGCAAACAACACCCAAGAGAAAAATCCCAAAAGGGCATGGAAAGAAAGATAGAAATGGAGCCCTGAGAATTATGAGGGGAGCAGAGGTAGCATGAACCTCAGCAAATCCAGAGTTTCTGGATTAAATGCTACCCAATCATGGACCATAAGACTATGCACTAAATATCTTTTCACTGATTTTCCACTGTAGCTAGAGAAAAGGGACTTTACATCCTTTGTAAACAAGAGGGACATGTGAAAAACCCTGACCATATTAGCAGATCCTTTTTCTACAGTAACAACTGGCCAAGTGCTAAGCGTTTGCCAGACACCCAGGGTAAAACAGGTAACCACACTCTGCAAATCAAGCAGAGCAGCTGCAGTACGGAGCACAATGCTCTACACAGGGAAACCAGATGTCTTGGCAGACACTGACTACAGTAGAAAGGCACCATGGTACTAATTTTTGAGGCACCAAACGCCCTTGCAATACCAAATATGTTCCTGACCATCTCAGTGGAGCTGCTTATGGTCCCCACCAGCTTCTGTAATTATTATCCCTGCGTTTTCCTCCACGCCTTTCAAAACTCGAAGTCAGTGGTTTACTCTGTACCCTCTGAGTCCTTTCTACATCTCTCTTTGTGATCTCTACATCCAAGACTATCAATTCCATCCTCTCTGCTCCACTGAAATCCCAAGTATTTGCTTCTAATTTAGCCTTCAGTTCTTTCCCCCTAAGTCTTTTCCTTAATTAAAGGAAAGTTAATGTCCCCTTAACTTTCTAGTGGCTATTGTAATTTTCTGATCACTTCACTCCAACGCTCATCTCACTATGCCCTATTTTTGGCCACTTCATACTTTTGTTAAATAATCCCTATCATCCATATTCCCAATTCTGACTCTTCTCTCCTGCTTGTCTTGCCTTGTCTTTCATTTGTCTTTTTTCCTCTACTACTGCATAAGCTGCAAAACTTGCTGAAATATTTCTTTCCCTCCGTGATGTGCCTATGTCAGATATTGAATTCAAACAGAGTTACAAGAAAAAGGATTAAGTTCAGGGAAAACCCAACTTATCATGCCATTTGGAAAGCACAGGTTTTTGGACAAAGCACTCAAGAAAGAAAGTACTGGAAGACCCAGAGTTAATTGGCAAAGCAATTACAATTTGCAAAGCAAAGGAAATCGGCCGCATGGCTGGAGCTGATGGAATGCAGACAGTGATTAGACAGTACAGACAAACTGAAATAATACTAGCCAGACTGAGGCAGGGGACAATGGGAGTTCAGAGAGGGAGTGTATCCTCCCTTGTCCCACCAGCACACACAAATGACCCTCTTCTCCACTGTAGCAAGTGCTGCGAGTCAGGGAGATGCATCTGGAAATGTCTTGTAAGACGCATGTTCAGAGGAATCACAAGTGCGGCTCGTGACAATGAGGCAGTGTTAGCATAGAATCATAGAATAGTTTGGGCTGGAAGGGACCTCCAGAGGTCATCTGGTCCAACCTGCTGCCATAAGCAGGGATGTCTTCAACTAGATGAGGTTGCTCAGAACAACATCCAACTTGGCCTTGAACATCTCCAGGGATGGGGCATCCTCGAGCTCTCTGGGCAACCTGTGCCAGTGCTTTACCACCATCATTGTAAAGAATTTTTTCCTCACATCCAGTCTGAATCTCTGCTCTTATGGTTTAAAACCAACACCCCTCATCCTGTAGCAACAGCCCCTGATAAAAAGTCTCTCCCAATCTTTCTTATAGGCCCCGTTTAAGAACTGAAAGTCCACAATAAGGTCTCTCTAGAGTCTTCTCCAGCTGAACAACACCACCTCTCTCAGCCTTTCCTCACAGAAGAGATGCTCCAGCCCCCTGAGCATCTTTGTGCCCTCCTCTGGACCCTCTCCAACAAGTCCATGACTTTCCCGTATCGAGGACTCTAGAGCTGAACACAGTACTGCAGGTGGGGTCTCACCAGAGCAGAGCAGAGGGGCAGGATCACCTCCGTTGTCCTGCTGGCCTTGCTTCTTTGGATGCAGCCCAGCATATGATTGGCCTTCCGGGCTGCAAGCACACATTGCTGGCTCATGTCCAATCTTTCATCCACCAGAACTCCCAAGTCCTTCTCCTCAGGGGTACTCTGAGTCTCTTCATCCCACAGCCTGTGTTGATACCAGGGTTTGCCCTGAACCAGGTGCAGGACCTTGCACTTGGCTGTGTTGAACTTCATGAGGTTTGCATGGACCTACTTCTCAAGCTTGTCTAAGTCCCTCCGGATAGCACTCCATCCCTCAGGACTTCTTCAGAGTAACAGCAGAGAGGAAGATGAGCGTTCAGAAACAGAGGAGAAAAGAACATGAAAGGCAGAGGCATTTATTAGCCACAGACTAGGTGCAGGTGAGTGGCAACAGAGAGGCTGCCAATGGATGAAAAGGCACAGGCAGGAACAGCAAATTAATTCAGGCTGAATGCTGGCGTCTGAACCCCACTACTAGTGAGCAATACGGACAAGTAAGTACACATGATCAGCTACAGCCAGTAAACACAGGCAAAAGGAAAACACAGGTTACTAAGGTTAAAGTTTGTCAAGCCCTCATCTCACAAAACACATCCAATTCCCTGAAGAGGCAGGACACCAAAACACCAGAGACGGAATTAGAATACATCTATCCAAGGATAAATAAGCTCCCAACATAGCACAGCCTGGAACAGTACAACTGTCCTTCAACTCACACACCTTACAAAGTTCTTCCTGCTCTCAGGAAGTGGCTGCAAAAGAGCTGGATCGGAAACAGCTCCAGGAACTGGTGGCTGGGCTGGAGCAACCAAGGCTCCTTGGCACAGAGGTGATGAAACAACCCCTGCCATGCTCCTCCTCACAAACCTGATTGCTTAGGCCCTGAAGAATTCAACACCTTTATAAAGGGGGGTTTGCCCCTGCCTGTGAGGGGTTAGGAGAACAATGGTTGATATCAAACCACTTCTGGTGCTTGAGGTGCTTGCATCTGGTGATAGAGACAAATCTAGCATAAACTTGACAAAACCTTTTTACACAGACCACCATTTGGGCTGTGTTTGGCACTGAAGCTCTTTCTAGGACCAATATGAACTTAGATCCATGCAGGTGTTTACTTCAGGCAGGGGGACAGTCCTCGGGTATCATCACTCAAGGCTGGGGAAAAGCTAGGCCCAGTGGGTTGAAGCAAGAGGGCTCTACATAACCTGCGTAACAAAAAGAAAAGTAAAAGCTAAGAGGTGAAGCAGCTGGAAGCAATAATGCTGAGGCTGCTGTCAGGATATGGGTCTCAAAATCAGCAGGAAGAGACAACAGTTCTTGGAGCAGTGAATTATATCAGAGAAATTATAAATGCTCAAAACAACATCCTTCAGATCTAAAGGATCCTACAAGCACAGGGCTCGAGTTTCAGCAGAGAAACTGAGAGAGAAATGATGCAGGCTTAGTGTTTTGAGAATAAACAGTAATTCAGTGATCCACAGCCGAAAAGTCAGTTGGTTTCGCTGTACAAGCCTGCTTTACAAACTGAGTATCAGCCTAAGGGAGAGGCAGTGATTGCACACAGCAGCATGTGTCCTACAGATTCATAGAATGGTTTGGGTGGGAATGGGCCTTCAAAAATCACCTAGTCCAACCCCATGCCATGGGCAGGGACACCTTCCACTAGACCAGGTTGCTCCAAGCCCTATCAAACCTGGGATGTGGCTGCCTGGGATGGGGCAGCCACAGCTTCTCTAGGCAACCTGTGCCAGTGTCTGACCACCCACATGACCAGAGGCAGTTCCCTCAGTCTGTCCTTGTGGGGACTGGCCTATACCTCCACTTATGTGCCCTAGGCTCCAACCCTCTCTTCATCCCATGCCTGGGGTTGCCTGCATGAGATGATGACCACAGGGCTCCAGAAGGTTCAGGGCTCCTCAGTAACAATTCTCCCCAACCCAACTCCCTGCAAGAAACTCATTCCCCCACACTCAACACTGGCTGTGAGGGGATGAAGCAACCAGACATCCTACCAACAGGAAAAGGAGGTACAGACAGCCTGCATAAGACATACCAGCATTCCTCAGTGTCATTGTTGATTGCCAAGTGTTGCATGGGCCTTTCTTTCCTTTCCCACATGGAAAGGTGCAGTGGTTCCATCTCTTCTGCACAGAGCCCCAACAGAGGCGGTTGGGTAGAGTTTAGCATCCCTGGGGCTGCTGTGCTGGCACAACACAAAGACTGTTGGAAGCCAGCAAGGGAGATCTGTAGGGCCTAGAGACGGCAGGATTTCTTTCCACCCCAAGGTTGACCTTTGCTCTGTCTTCTAGTTTTAAGGGCAAACTTTCTCACTGCTTTCCTCTCCTCTCCCTCCAGTAACAAAGAGACCACATAGGACCTGGGAAAGAATTTAATAACGTGTTCTTTCTTAACACCTTGGCTTGGGTGTTACTTCGAATTTCTAAGTAGATGCAACTACTCCCTCCCATGGGTAGGAGAGTACAGACTGTGTCATGATTGCTGTTCACAAAATTCCCTCTGAAGTAGACATGCATTTATGTTTTCAAGACACAGCAATTGCATAATGAGACTTATTATATTTACTCCTTATGTTAGGCAGGCCATTTATTTTCAAGGTACACCTCCGGAAATTACAGTTCAATCAGGTTGGACAGGAAAACTTGGTTTTGGCAGATTCTTGGTTTCTTTTGCATTTTTGATTGAAAATAAATAAAATCCTCCCAGCTGGCCTGCTTACAACAAAATATGGACTGTGGCAGCTGATGCTGAGTGAGCTGCCACAGCAGGTAATTGAGGCTATTAGTACAGGGTAGTCTGGACAGGATATTCTCAGCCCTTTGTGGACTTGGTTCTGCAGCTTAGATGAGGTTAACAGCACCCAGACATGACTACTGCAAATTTACAGAAAATAACATTACAAAATATAAATAAAGCTAACTTAGGAAGTGAAGTATTTACGAGAAGGGCTGGAGATATCATAACCAGGCTCAAATGAACGGCAGCACTGAGGAAGCTGTCAGGGTTGCCAACACCAAATATACGGGCCAAGTCAAACAGCCCACGCTAATGACATGGAAATAAGTGGCCTCTTGAAGCAAGGCAGAAACAGATTTATTTAGAATGGCAGGAAAAAAATGCACGTATCATTAATGTAAATTATCCACACTTCAATAGAGCTCTACTACGCAGTTCTGCAGCCTAGCAGGTGATGATGCAGATCAAACACTTTAACTGGTTAATGGAATATAACAATATCTGACAATAAACTACTGTTTAGTGTGCATGAATGTACACAGCCACAGTGAAACACAGGATTGCATGTAAGCCCACAAGTTCCTAAGACAATGCAGAGGGCTGGCGGGAAAGAAAAGATAAAACATGCCTGTTATAGAAGACCCCATAGTCAAGTCTTTGGTCTGTATTCAGTGCTTTTACATTACTGGGTAGTGCTGGCTATCAATTGCTCATATTTGGCTCAACTGGAAAAACACCTCCAAGAATATTTAGACCGTCTGAAATCAACATCAAGGTCACCAAGATGGAAACAAGGAAGGAAGAATGGGATGATGTAAAGGCCTGAGACTTACCATTTGCATCTCTGATGGAAAACAGCGACACAGAAAAGCCAGAATAGTGTAAGACAGAATACTTTAGCCACCTAAGGGTATCAGGTAGGCCTATAATGTGAAGTAATAGGTGATAGCTTTTGCAGCTTCTAGAAACAAGGGGGATAAGAAGCCACACTGACCTATTTTTCCTCTAAAACCTTCAAATTAGAAATATTCACAGAATGCTGGAATAACTGAGCCTTAGGAGATTATAAAATCAAAATTAGTGACCTTTTGCACTGATGCTCTTAAATGATCCAACATCCCAGAACTGGTTGAATATCATTATTATGCATAGGTGAACAAAATTCTTTGTTATACCAACACAAATTATTGTTCTGAGATGCTTTTGGAGAGGAATGTTGATTTACTTAGCAGCAACATTGCCCCAGACCATCTTAGCATCTCAAAGTGCAGAGGACTCTCACCAGATGGGGAATATTAAAGCTTTTGTACTTTGGCAAGGGAGAGTCTCAGGAAAACATAAGTACAGAGGAGCTCTGGTCAAGATCCTAGTGTATTTTGGTTTGGCTGATTACACTCGCAGACTATGAATTTCTAACATCATGAAAAGCATAAGTGTCTAAGTACCAGGTTCACATCTGTTTCCACCCAAGGCTTTACAGGGATCTTTCTTAAATCTCACACCACATCTAAATAAGACAGCTTATTTCCTTCTCTGGAAAGCCCTTCTCAGCTGTTACTACAAGTCTGAAGGAAGCAACTGAACTGGGAAGTGATTGGAAAAGGGAACATCAAAGCACAGACAGAACAAATAGAAAAGGGAAACTCAAAGTATAACAAAATATATAACCCCATCAGTTCTTGATACGGTCATTGTAAGCACTGGTGAAAGAAAGCCATCATCACTGCCATGACCTACAAAGCAACCTCCCTCCCCAGGAAAACATCCTGCCTTCTACTATATTGCAGATGTCAGTAATTCCAAGCTGCCAGATGAAAGATAATGTCCATTGTCTCTCACAGCACTGCTCTTCCTTAACATCTTCCTGAACTTACAGGCAAGAGAAGGCAGAGCCTTCACGCTACTACACCATATGCAGAAACACACCTCCAGAAGACAATACTGTTCCTCTGCCAACCCCACAGCAGGGAGGAGATGCACAGGAGGGCTCTGCTCCATGAGGTTTGAGTGATCCTAATCCAGTCTGACTCAAGACAGGAAGGTGTGGTGCGGGAATACATCCTGTGTTGGCACAGCACTACACGAATCTGTCACAGGTAACGTGTACATAAATGTGTGTTGCAAGAGTTTATTTATAATAATAATGTGTAATGTTTGCAAATGATTTGGGGATCTTCTGAAGCCAGAAAAAGTATGGGCCAAGTTCCAAGAAAACGATCACTTGCAACTCCTCACTCAATGCTGCTCCACCAAAAAGGTTACTTAGCGCCAAATCCCCACCTCACTTCAAGCCAAGAGGTGATAAAAGCCAGGTTCACAGATTAGCTGTAGCATTTGCCCCAGCAGTAGTGAAAGCATACACTCACCTAGGATAGGTACGGCATAGCTAGCATGAGGTCCAGGCATCCCCTGGCTACTGTGTCAATGAACCTCACCACCAAGCTACAGTACGATCCAAATTGCTCTCAGTGGTTTCCCCACTGAGTCTGTGACTGCAGTCTCTGCTGTGAACATGGGCCTGGGGATGCCGAATTCACATGCAACAGCGCAAAGCAAGATGTGAGAGCACTTATCATCCTCCAGGGAGCCTGAACTGACCACCTGGAAGTGAAGACTGCTGCCCTGCAGTGCCCATCCTTCTTCCCACAGCTACAGCAGCCCACCATAGGCTGTGGGGAACAGCGTTGCTTGGCACAGAGAGCTGTGGATGAAGGTCTCATGACTGTCTCTAAAAACACAGCAATATCAGACACACACTGCATGGTATTGATGTTACCCTGCTGCCCACACTTCTTCAGTCAGGAAAAGAGGCTTTGTGGGTGATACCTAGTTTATCTTTACTTCTGGGTTAACAGTTTCCACAGAGAAGAAATAGATACTTCAGCCACCATTGGAGAGACACATGGTCCAATCTCTCCCTATGGGCACTGAGTAACCTTCCGTGCAATTAGCTATGCAAAGGAGTGATACTCTGCATGTAGAGGCAAGTCACCTTGTGTGTGAGTGAATGCCAAAGTCAGCCTATGTGCATGTGAATGAACCTGCATTACGTAGGTGTGCTTATCCCGATGCATAACTGCTTCTGAAGGTACCTGGGCATGGGGGCTAGAAAAGGAAGCTGATGCATTGAACTAAATGAGCAACTTCAGCTTTATGCCAGCTGTTTTTCTCACACAAACACAGGCACCTGCCCAATCACACCAACACTTGGGTCAGTTTTAAAGCAGCTCATGCTGCTTGGTAGTAGCCTGGAGGGCTGAAGATCAGACAGCTCACTATGGTGGGGTTGGGGTAAAAAAAACAATGTTCTGAGGAAGGAAAGGGACACTACTGGGGAGGTGGAAGCCTTGCCACAAGGACTTCTTTATTCGCACATCTATGATCTCTGGTTTCTTCCAAACACCTCCCGTTTCTCACTTCAGAGAGTGAGGCTGCACTCTCTACTACCGAGTTAGAAAAGCAGCAGGCTGAGATACCAGAAATGAGACAGAACCACTTGACACAACCCAAGATACTCCCAGTGTTATTTACACACAACGATAAAAAGTGGAAGAAGAGGGGTAGGCTGAAGCAGCCAGGGGAGGCAGGTTGAAGAAGGGCCTCTGATCTCTTGCTCCGACAAGCTGCACCTCCAGCAATCTAATCTAACCCCACATACCCTGCTGGCGTCTGGCTGAGTGTGGTGCTCACACCTGCAATAAAGGAAACTGGTACAAGTGATTCAGCCTCCCAAGATACCATGGTCTTTACAGCAAAAAAGGCAGAGTCTGCACAGCAATGACTGGGAATGACCTCACCTCCAAGTTTCTTCAGGGACTGGGGTTTGCTTTTACTGTGTCGACACAAGGCTTTAAAGCAAAGGGGGATCGCTGTAGATCCTCCTTGCCTGCAAGCACAGCTCGCTGATGCCAGCCTTGCTCCCTCAGCCATACCTTTCTGCATGGGTGAGCAAGATGAGGCACTGCTGGGCACAAAAGAGAAAAGCAGAGGTAACAGGAGAAGGTTCCCTGACCCACCACTGCAGCAGCTCTGGGAACAAGCAGTGCCTTGGGGTGGGGATCTTCCCTGAAGACCTGTCCCTGCCATTGCCTTTTCCATCCATGCTGCCAAGCCAACAGCTTCTACAGCAGTAAAGGCAGGGTGCAGGACCTGCTCACTAGACCTGGCTGTTCTGTGCTTTACTGGCATTATCTCCCTCTCCAACACCTCATCCACCCTTGAAATGGGAAAGGTTCCCTGTCTCCAGCATTCATTTGCAGGAGCAAATTGTGCTGTGCAGCAGCTACCAAAGATGAGAAAAACATTTCTATTGGAGACCTCACTGCACAGAGGTTAGTGCCTGTCAGCGGCAGGAGTAAACAGACTGTCTCCAGCTCCTTGGGTGTCTTGGCACAGAGGCAGTGTCCTGCCTGTTACAGCTTGTTTTGGATGATAACAGGACACATTTCATGTGAGGAGAGTTGTGCCCATCTTCAGTTCACATCAGCCTGCTTGTTTTTCTTCACTCAGCTGTAAACACGTCAAGGGTCCCTATAAACGCCTATTGGGCAGCAAGTCAGACAAATATGCTTAATTAAAAAGAAAAAGGCAAGCCCCACAAGAACTGGAACAGAACACCCGTAAGAGACGCAGTCCTGCCAGCAAGGCTCCCTGGGAAGAGTACGTAGGAATACTCTGATGCAGTCACATCACAAGAAAAAATGTAATTTATTATTTTTTTTACCAGACCAGCTGCTTACTTCAGCATCGCCTTCAAAGGAAAGCTGTCACTTGTGAGAGCTCATACTATCATCTGGCCCTGGTTCAGACCATCCCGACCCTCCCCGATCGCTAGAAAAAGGCCCAGATCACTTAGGCACATGCGGATCCCAACACATGTGGTACACCTAGCATGAATTCTGCACCTCAGGCTGTTCCCTCAACCTTTACAGCAAAATGAGCCTCACAGCCATAGTCTTTCTCAGTGTACAGGTTAGGGAAACCAATGGGTACCAACAGTTACAGAACATTCTCCTAGGCCCTTTATTCTTTTTCATGCAAACTTATTTATATGCTTAACTTTGTTGCATAGCAGAGCTGCACATACATCAAGGGAGGATAGTCAAAGCCCCAAGTTTCAAGCACCGCTTACTCAAAAACCCATACCCTGGCCACCTGACATTTGTTTCCTCCACCATACACTGATCTGGTGAGGGAAGAGGAGCAGAAACCTGGGGAGCATCTATTATGCCTCAAGTCTTGCTCTAAAGCACTGGTCCAGGAGCAGGGGTAGCATGGGGACATCACAGTGCTTGTGCTTAATCCCATTGTGTGGCTGAGAGGAAAGTGAGCATTTTCTGTGACCCCCTAAAGCCTTGCAAGAGGAGGGCTCGCCTCTCTGGGAAAAGAAAACGTACTTGGCTTTCCATACACAGGCTGTTCTACAATGCGCTGTTAGGGAGGCAAGAAGAAACTGTGTTACAAACATAGGAGATGGAAATCCTGATCTCCGGTAGATCTGAGCCCAGCAGCTACTGAGCTTCTGACTCCAATGGATGGAGCCTCTTTGCCTTTTGCAAAGAAAAAGCACCCAATATATACGTGTTGTATTTTATCGTGAGGAACTGTTGAGGCTTTTGCATCAGGTAAGCCAAGGTGGTAACTCGTGGTTGGTCCCAGGTGTGACTTACAGTAGGGCTCCCACCTGGGGCATGCGACAGAAAACAGTGCAGAAATGAGAGGGGGAAAGTATTAATTGCTCAGAAAGTCACTCCCTCCTGCACCATCTCCCTGAGATCTCTGGAAAGAGTCATCACGTGGAGTCAGAAACGCAGCTGCCCCAGTCTCCAGAGAAAAAAACATGAATTAGTGTTGACAGCCAAAAGAAAACAAACACTATTTGTCTTCAACTCCAACTTCTGATTTCTCTTAAAACAAACCAGGCTTTTAGAGGTACTGGGGCAAGAAGAAGGGTGGGGAGGGTCAAAGATTAACCTGCCTCTTGTTAGCAGGCTCCAGGACCCTGGCCACAAGGACAGGAAAACATGATGCTGAATGCCCAGAGTGCCCTCAGAGCCTCAGCTCTCTGGGCACGGTGTTCTCCCTCCATGATGCTGCAGAGCTGCCTGCCAGAGGGTTTCACCCTCCCACCCTCTCCAGCAGCATTTAAATGCCTTTCTTCCACATGCAATGAGTGGCAACATTGCTGGTGGATTTGGGGGAATCTGGACTCTTACATAATTGAACTTCAATATAATGTAATTATTTTCCTCGTGTTCTGTTTCAGTTGGTAGTGACTGTAGTCATGCCACTGTTTCCAGTTTCAGTCTCAAAGCAGGATGACTTTTACAACAGAGATGTAAAAACATCTAAAAACAAAGAGGAAGAACCCAATTCATAAGAAAAGTTAGTTGCTCCCACACATCTCTTCTACCCTCGTGCTCTCTGCCTGTTCTTCTCTTATCTCCTCCCTGTCCCTTCACATTGCTGGCAGTGAAAGGTCAGCTGGATGGCTCCAAACACCTGACTCAGCCCCTCAACTCCTTATAACCACTATTTAAAGTGCCTCCATGTGGTTTGGTTTCTCCCTTTCCTGCACCACACAAGTCCACTATGTACCTCTACAGCCTTCTCTAAGTATCTCCAGGTGGTACTGGCAAAATGGTGTCCACTAAGAAGCTTGCATGAAAGGTGTAATGCCAAGTAGAGTCACGATGAAACCCATCTTCTCATGTCCCAGCTAATTCCACCAGGCATAAAAAGTGGATTATAACTAGAGGATTTATCCTAGCCAAAGAAATCAGATCTCTTACGCTGCTGGAAAAATAAACGTGGTTTTAGCCTTAACAGCACATATAATACAGAACAAATGGACAAGCTGAAGTACTGTAATGGACTTTGTGTGAGTAAACGTTCATGGAGTAACTTGCACAACCAGGGTCTAAAGCTTAAAGACTGAAATCAAGCTGGACTCATAACACTAAGAATCAGAGGGTTTATAATGCGCAATGAAGGGACCAAGCTACAGAAAAGCATTAACAGTTAAATGGTTGCATTTGACAAACTATTGTAAAATTAGATTGGCACCGAGCACTGCTATTTAAAAACAGCAGCAACAACATCATAAGCTACTACAAAATTTTGGGCCATTCAAAACTTTCTTGTAAATGAAAAATAGAAAAGAAGCATAACCCCCCACACGACATGGACAGAAATAACTGATTTCCTCTACTTCGAGAGAAAAAAAGCAGCTAACTGATGGTGCACTTAGCACCATCCCTGCTGTGCTCCTTAAAAGTCTGCATGGAATGAACTCGTTACTAGGCGAGTGGTGCACATCTCCAGGGTATGTATTCCTTCCTCCTTTGCATACACTTCTTCTCTTGTTTTTTTTCTGATGTAATTATGTAATTATCCAAATCAGTTTTACATCAAAATGTGTATAATTGTTGATTTTTTCTT
>JANRGW010034431.1:413-21711 GCA_024733675.1 Psilopsiagon aymara | reverse complement strand
GCCCCCGCCATGGCGGGCGGCGCCCCGAGGCGTCATTGCGGGCCGCCCGCGGGGAGGAGCCTTCCGAGGGGCGGGCTCACAGCCCCCGCATCGCCGCCCCTTGCTGCCCGCTCTGGGGCTCTGCCTCGGGAGCTCCGCTCTCCGGCCCCGTCCACGAGCGGGGCTCCGGCCGGGCGGGCTCTGCCTCGGCGGCTCCGTGCTCCGGCCTCCTCTGGCCGCGGCCGCCGAGCTCGTTCCCTCCGCGCAGAGGCGTTAAGAACTCAGCGGTGTTGGTGGCGATGTTGTGTGTAGTTGTGAGTTTATTTAGGGATCTGAGGGTGGACTCGTCTGGTGACGGTTGATGTGAAGCGCATTGCCCCCTTGGAGATGGCCACGATCCCATTGCCCGCTGCCTGGCGGTGCCACTGTGACCAATACTTAACGAAGGCGAAAAAAAGGAAACCTTTGTGGTATGCTCCCAGCAAACAAAGGCAGCAGCCCTGAAGACGTGGGGCACCCACGCGTGTCCTGAACTCTGATGCGTTCTTCTTGCCAAAAGCGGGATTTTTTTCCATAGCAGATTTTAGCATGTAGTCACAAATTCAGGTCTGCAACATGTTCAAGTGAAGTGAAATGAAGCAGCTCTGCCACGTAACTGATTGATGCGGTAGAACTGCTTCCACCTGGATTGGAATAGGTGTTTTGCAGAGGACTTTGCAAACTCATACTGCAGTAACTCGCTGAAGGTAATGTGAAAGAGCAGGAGCTCGTGCTTTTTCCTTCTCAGTGCTGAGGAGCAGAAGGAAAGGCTTCCTACTGCCAACTACCACCAAGCTAAACTGGAGGTTTGTAGTGCTTTAGTTGTCTGCAGTACTGACACAGCTTGTGACATCAAAGCTCGAATTGAACTGCACCAAAAGTTGTGCCCTCCAAGTAAAGCTGTGGGTTCTTACGCAGTGATGTGTTCCTGTCCCTCCCTGCTTGCCCCCAGTACAGCTCGGACTTTATTTGCTAGGGTATGGAAGCGCGTGCAACATAAATTAAACTGCAGATGTTCGATCTGCCGCTATAAAATCAATGCGATTAAGGAACATTAGAACGTTTTATTTAGTCAAACAGTAGGTGGAGCATCTGCATAAGACAATGTCCAGTGAGGAGTGGGATACGGAATGTGAACGATATGGGGGAGTTAGGAGCGAACAATGATGTCTTATTAGAGCTGCTAACTTGGTTTAGGGTGATAACTGCTTGGTTGTGAAGAGCTCTTAGAGAAGCTGATTAGGGTTCCAAGTGTCATAATTTCTCATTAGTGCTCTGTTTTAGGCACATGTTTTACAAAGTGTGCAGAGTAACTGCGTGTTGCCGTTTTACTCAGGTGGGTAAATATGGTTTTCTTGTTTTACAGGTCAGGAAACCAAAGAAGAGCTCAGGAGACCTTTTTTGCAAAGCTGCAATTCTGGCTGATGAACATGTCATTCTTAGATTGGAAACCATTTCTAAAGCTACTAAAGCTTCTAAAGTCACTAAAACAATAACCTGGCACTTTTTCCTAACCTAATATGAGACAGGTCAATGTATGAAGCAAAAAAAGACCCACAGCAGTCATCCCTCGAGGACCTGAGGCTCTAGTACCTTTCAAATGTTGCCTGCTAACCTGAGTCTCTTGAATACACTGTATCATGAGGATTGTTGGTTATTGGCCCAGTATGAACTTTTACCAATGTGATGGTTCAACTGAAACTGGAGGTGACATGGTAAAACCCCCGGGATTGACACTGCTTAATTGTTTCCTTCTTCACATTCAGCCAGACCAGACTAACTTTAGCTGTTACAGTGACCTGTGAGAAAAATCTGTTTGTTCTGCTTTGTATCCGATTGATATTGGAGCTACAGAAAGCTGCCATATCTCAAAATTCAGCAGCTGTGTTTTACTGAAGCTTTTGCAAGACAAATGTCTGTACAGACTCATTTCTCTTGCATGGTTCTCTACTTTTCTTCCTAACAGACCCGACGAGGGAGCTCTGGCGGTAACAAGGAAGTCCAAAATGTAAAGCAAACTCAGAGCACAGTAATGATTAACTTTTCCTCCCACATGTAGCTTGTCTGTGCGTTATTAAATATGGTTTTAGCTCTGCAGACCTGTTAGTATGGAAGTGGTTTGGAGTGCAGCTTTCAAACACAGCAAGAGGCAGATGTTTCAGTTTCCAACCTGAAGAACAGGTTCTGCAGAAGTAGAAGGAGTGAAATGCTCGTTCAGGATTGTTACCACCCTCTGATTCCTTTTGCCTCCTCCCACTTTGAACTTGTTACCCTGGAGCTGAACTGCTTGAATAAGGACTGTAAGAGCTGCTTTGTGATCAGTGAGCTGAGAGCCCTTAACATGTAGAATGCAGGGCGGAGCCTTCGCTCTCAGACTTGGCAGTTCCCTCCCTCCTTTTTATTCCAGGCTTATGAAGGCTCCGATGCACCTCGCCGGGGAGCTCGGACATCTCGTCTGCACTGCCCGGAGAGGTGTGTGGGGTTTGGTTTGCTTTCATTTGCTACTTTTCCAGGAATCATTTTGGGGTACTTTTAACACTTTTGCTTACTCTTAGAAGTTAGTGACAAATTCTATAATACGCTACCACAAGAATGAAAAAATATATATATCTTTAGGACTGCAACAATCTGCTGCTTTTGCCTTTAAGGAAGAGAGAGAATGGAAAGAGCATGATGTCTAATGCTTGTTTTATTTGGTCATGTTTTCTTTTGTTGATGAGAATGTTCAGGAGCAGTGGAGTTCTGTTAGTCCTGGTTTTAGATTCCCTGAGCTTTATAGGGATGAAGCAAACTGCATTTGTGATCTAAGTTTAGACTTGTCTAACTGGACAACTGCTTTCTTTGGGGCTTACACATTTGTTCTGAAATGATAGCCTGAGCCTGGAGCTTTCACAGGTATCCTAAGCCAAAACTAAACCCGACTTGGATAAGAGAAGTTGAATGTAAAATGAACTTTCTAAAGTTAAATGAAATACCAGTTAGGTGATCTAACCTGGCTGGCTCCGTGACTGCGCTGCTGGGGAGTCTTCACATGGCCCTTCAAAGGGTGTGCGTTGTTTGGCTTTTTCTTTCTTTTTTTTTTTTTTTTTGTCCTTGTTTTGGGCTGTGGAGAAGGAATTTTCTGTTCTTCTCTGACATAAAAATGTGGTTTATGATCGCAGAGACAGGGCAAATAATAAGGATGCCAAATTGCGAGTGTATTCAAATGCCTTGGGCTCTGGAGTCTAAATGTAGGTCATGATCGTGTTCCCTAATACGATGGGTGATAATCCCTAGCATCCTGCTTTGTTTCATGTCAGAGGTAGGTTCAGCTGTTAATAAAACAAGATAGAAGTGGAGTAAGATTCACTGCTGACTGTGATAAGTTTGAGTCAGGAGATTGATGCCGTCTTCTGAATCTAGCTCAAAGTGAAGTTCTTTCCTTACTGGTCAGAAGAAAGTGTTTAAAGTTTTGTCTATCAAGGGTTCTTTTCTCTTCTTCCTGAGAGGAAGTCTTTATCTGGGAAGAACTCTTTTTCTGCCTAGTTAGATTGGGTGTGAAGGAACTGTTCAGTCCAGAAGAAGGACTGAGGTTGTGAGGGGAGATCAGTGACTACTCGGGAAATGTGCTATCAGTTATCTAACTGTGGGCTAGACTGGATGGTGTCATAGTTATCGCATTCAAATGACCTCAGTACCAGTGTGTGAAGAACAGATGAATAAATGCCAACTTGTCTCTGAGCTCTTCAGTATCTTCAGTGGGTGGACAACTTGATTGAGATTGTCTGCTTCTGGAAACCCAGGGTTGATTATATATAGACTACAGACCTTGCAATACTGAATCTTGAAATGCTAATGGGTTGCTGATTCTTGCAGTTAATGACTGTGTTGGGAAGATCAGCTTCTGTAATGCATCATAATTTGATCCTTCTCAGCCCAAAGAATGTGTCATTCTGATCCCCTGATGAAGGTTTGGCTTCCTGTCTAAAGCCAGGGGGACTTTAATCTGAGCATTTTTTTGTTAGTCTGTCTCATCCTCATGTTAGTCTTGGAAAGTTAATTTTTTCTCTGTCCTTGCAGCTCATGGATGTTCTCATCTTATAAAACCGCAAGTTTTTCAGGGACACAGATAGAGGGACTGTTTATGAACTCATGCCTTGTCATTGGTAAGTAAATAGAATGTCTTGTCTGTAAATCTGTGTGAAATGTATTGAATTCATGCCTTAGAGACCCCTGTAAAATTTTCAGTCATTCCTTGCTTGTAGTTGGTTTTTGTTCTGGGTTTAGAAAGTTATCATCATTTTTGCAGTTTGTGGCCAAGCTCCTTTTACGTTATCTGAAAAGGCTTTTGTTCTTTTGTGGCACTCATCATTTCAGCAGTTTGTGCTGAATCAAACACTGCTCCGTACTTGCCCCAAGTTGTCTGAGAGCACCTAAGTGAATGTTACTCCATGAAGTCTTTCCCACTGAGAGCTTGTTGATTACATACATGCTCTAAAAAGCTGCAGAGGTGAAAGACTGAAATTCTTTTGTAGAAGAATCTTTACCCTTGGTTAGGCACCCAGTTCCTAAATATAATTCAAAGGGACCAACTTATTTGTGAATACTACTGGAACTTGTTCTTGTTAGTCCTGTTGATTTGTCCAGAGCTGAGAAAATAACTGTATAAATAAATCTGAATGGGCAATAGGATGAGGCTGAAGAGATTTTTGGTAAAGACCGTTACTAAGAATCATCTGAATTTAGTGCAATACATTTATCATGCATCAAGGTATCTTAGTCTGCATTAGTTACCTATAAACTGACCTGCTGCTTCCCATGGTAAACTTAAAATAATCTGATCTTACTATTGACATGCCTTCTCCAGTATTATATCTGAACTTTCTTTCACTCACTTCTGCTGTCTTGGCCTTGTTTGAGTTACCCTCTGCTCCTGTTTTACTGCTGGCCTTGGTAAATGACAGTAAACCTTTCTGGATATCATTTATTGTGCATTCTTCTAAATGTCATATGTGAAATGAGTAGTTGGCATAGGCCATGTGTTCAGGATCAGATAATAGTGAAGAAAAGGCCTGTATAACACGGACCAAGTCCCGTTCCAAAGGGCCAGCTATTTTCCCTCCCTGGCCACTGAACTAGTTATGTATATGGCCACTTTGCAGAGCATCTCAGGCTAGTGTTTGCTACAAGTCAGTGTGAGGTTCTGGACTTGCACATTACTGCTTAGAACACAGACTCTAAGTCTGTGGGGAATTTCCGGACCTTTTATTCACTGTTTAATCTGCCTCCTTTTTATGGGGGTGGAGCCCTTGCCTTCAGCACATGTAACTGCACCATAAAGTCACTGGATCGGTACCTGCAAACGTGCAGGCTGTGACAAATCTTTACACATGCTGGGGCAAAGTTCTGACTTCCCTTCCTGTTGTTTTCTGTGCATCACCATCCGGCAGACTGCCTAAAAAGTGCGTCTAATGCTGCAGGGGTTCAATACTCTTGGTTTCTGTTGTCCTGCAGGAGGCATCATGGGTAACAAGGGAGCAGCAGTAGCTGGAGTCTACACTAGAAAAGTTATTTGATTTTCAAATAGGAATTGAACCAAAACCTGAATGTGTTCACTGAAGAGATGAGAAAATGAAGATGATAGGGCTGTGGATGGGGAGGTGATGTTTTAGGCTACAGGCTATGTGTCATGAATAACTTCCTCAGGTGCAAAATGGCCACAATAAAGCACACTGAGTCAGGTGCATCAGGCTCTGTGGATGAGTGTGACAGGAGAATTTTGTAGCTAAGCCTCTAGCAGCTTGAAGTGAGCCTGCAGGCCTCTGGGTCTCAATTGTTGTCTGAGCCGGCTGAGGTTGGATGTCAAGCAGACATGAAGTAAAAGTTAAAATAAGCACTCGGATAATCTGAAAGTGAAGTTTCCCCATATACACAGACCTGAATGCTTTGTCTGAATGCGGTTTTCAGAACAGTTGTTTCAGAAATACAGTGTGCAACTTAGCTTGGAGGGGTTTTGTATACCTGGTTCTGATGTGGCCCTGCAGTTTTCACTGCTTTATTGTAGCCTCACTCTTCTCCATTTAATTAAGGAATGGCTGCTGGAGCATCTTCTGACCTCTTAATAGTTGCCGGGGAGCAACTAGATTGCCTCAGAAATAAAGCAAATCAAGCGGGAAAGTGAAGGAGTTTTACAAGTTAACATTCCTGGGAGAGACTGACAGTGCTGCAAAGCCTCTGTAGTTCCTATCCCCTCCAGGTCTTGTTTGCCAAAGGCCGTTATGCAGAAACTTGCAATACCACTTTTTGTGTTGAATGTGATGTGAAGAGGATGTGTCTCCAGAGCTCTCCTTGCAGGACTAGTTACTATAAAATAACTTAAAAGAAGCTCCTCCCTTCCTCTTTTCCCCTTCAATTTGACACCCTCCCAGCTTGTTATTCCAGATTTCCTAGTGCTGGAACATATTTTCTGGAAGCTTTCTCTGCCTTTAACTGAAAATGTGTAATTTGTGTTCTATTTATTAAAAAAAAAAAAATAAAATAAATGAAGAGCAAGGAGCGGCGTCTGAGGAGACAAAGGAAGATGTAGGTGCTTCCTTCTGGAAGGAGCCATATAGCCTGCAGAGGAGACGGTGAAGAGCAGGACTTTGGGATATGTTACGTGCTGGTATTTTTTAGTGGGATCGCTCCAAGAACTAAGTGAAGTTGCACTTGGTCTGTTGTGGCAAGGATGTGAGCACACATAGGATTGTGTAGAGGAAACAGGTGGGAGTGAGGCTGGGGACAGGTTGTTAGATGCCTGAAGTTGCCAGAAAGACCCTGCATGAGCTTCTTTGAAGTGAGTCTTTGATAAAAATGGGGTTTACCAGTTGTTGTAAACCCACTTAGAGCTGGTCTCCGGCATGTGGGCTTTTGTGTGTGTTTTGTTTCCACTTGGAAACCACCTGATGGATTTGGTGCTATATGACTTGGATAATGAGACTGCAGACTATGACTTTGGTTTTGAATCATCATTGGTTAAACGACTTAATAGGTTTTTTGTCTCCTACAGCATAAAGTGACCTATCCCACTTCTTTCTTCCTATCCTGTGAGGTCAGACAAATTCTGAATGAGGTGAGGTTGTTGAAGTAATGTTATTTATTGACTAACAGGGTACCAAAGTCCACAAGGAGGTGGTGAGTAGAGCAGAGCTGTACTTTGACATTTACTGGATTGGGCCCTAATGACTTGCATCCTTGTAGCAAGTCCATTAGCGTGTGTTTGTGTATGTCACTCTCCTGTGCTCGACAACATGCAAATGGATGGAGTGGTTCCCAGGCCCCTTCTTCTGACGGAGAAGAAAATTAGGTCTGCTGTACAGAATTAAAGCTGCTTGGTTAAAGGTCATAGGCTTCATTCCTAAATTAAATTCTTGCTTCTTCAGATGAGGCTTCTGGAGAGTGACCAAGACTGCGAACATAATTGAGGATGTTAACAGTGTTAGTCTTATAGGTGTGTTGATTGCAAATGGCATTGGAGCCCGCAGTCTGCATCTCCTCTTTAGTGTGACTCACAGATTCCCATGTGCAGGAAAGGCTTAGCTTTTCCAGCAGTAGTCACTTCCTGTCTGTCTTCTAACAAGAAGACCTTCCTCTCCCTATTCCTTCTCTGAGGCTTTTTGGGTTTTGCAGTCTCTAGTATGAAACTTGCATTTTCAATGTACTTTGGAACTGTGCTATTGGATGAGATCTAGAGCCTTGCTTAATTAGTTCTCTTTGCTCTTCTAATGAAAGTATCCAGTTCTCCTTTACTAGTAAGAAATGCAAATGTTCTTGAGAGGCAAGAGGCTGCTGTGTACTGTGTTTCCATTGTCATTTCAGGTAGGTCTGGGAACTGGCTAGCAGCAAGTAGGGATTATGAAACTGAGAAGGGTTTTGGCAGCATAGGATCTGTAGGGAAGGGGATAACAAACACTCTATCTGCTCTATATAGAAATTGTTGCAAATTTCAACTCTTGTTTTGTAAAGGAAATGCTAAAATCATACAGCACAGTCAATATAATCCTGAAATAAATTATTTGGGTTTAATAAGTCTCCTTACTTGCATAAGAAATATTCAGTGACATCACTCAGCAAAAATGTAGAGCTCTCCTGCATGTGCAGCCCTCCTTCAAGCTGTAAGGGGTGGGTGAGGAAAAGCTGACATATGTTAAGTGTTCCTTTCAAGTGGGATGACTGTGCTCTGGGTGTAAGGTGAGTGCATCAGGCTGCCAGAAAGACATCTAATGTCCTCTCTTCTTGTCTGCCTTTTCTCCGTTTCCCCCTTACATGTTTCACTAAATCATGTGCCAGAGGAGACCATCTCATGCCAGTTTGTTGGTGCATGTTCTGTCCCTTTGGAAAAAGAATGTTGTATCACACCCTAAGGTGTGGGCTCACCCCCTTGTTCCATAGTCCTGAAGCACACTTCTTTCATTTTGTACTTGCTTTGGATGCAAAGTAACATGCCTGGGCGTGCAAGTTATCTCAGAAGGAATTGCCTGGTGAATGGAGTTGCATTCTTTAAGACGAACAGCATGTCACAGTGAACCGCAGCAGAGTTGAAAAGCAAATCCCAACTCTCACATTCAAATGCTTTAAAGCTGTGTTTTTTTAATTCCCATTTGGTAGCACTTTGATCTTTTTTCTATTGATCTGCTTCCTGATCATGCTCTTCAGGCGGAAGTAATGATTTAGGTTCTGTATGTTTGATCTGCAGTGTCAGTGTATCTGTTCTGGAAGGATATCAGAGCTTGTGTGAGTTCTGGTGGCTGGCACATGATACCTTCCTGAACACAAAAGCATGTCTTTGGGGTTAAACTTGAAAAACTATCATGATTATAAAAATGGCTAAAGGATTGTTAATGGTGTACACAGCTTTTTTTGTCTGTAGGTGATATCTATCCTGCCTCCAGGGGTTTAAGTCCTGTTTTCTAAGGGAATACAGAACCTCCCACAATAGTACTTCCGTAGGGCTCTTAAATCAGCAGTCATTTTAAATCTTGTTCATGCAGTCTGAACTGATGCAGTTGCTCTCCTTTGGTCATTTTGTGACACTTGTCAGTGAGCAGTGCTGCTCTCAGAGGCCAGGGTGGTTCCTACCAGAGCTGAAAAGCTTTCAAAGAACATAAGTGATATATTTCATCATGCAGTCCTCACAAAAGATTTTCCAGGGAAGCCAACTGAGCTGCTGTCATTCACTTCAGTGCCTGGCCCCAGAGTCTTGCTCTGAGATTCAGTTTGAATCCTGTGGTATTGTGAACGAATGTGTGGTTTTCTGTTGGCTGCCTAGGGTTTATGGGGACATTCAGCTTGGTGTTTTTGGGCAGAGGGGCTGGGCTCTAAAAGGTGGGACTGAGCTAAGAAAGAACATCTTTGCATGAAAACAGAAGGCAGATCAGCTGAGTTACAGCTGCACTTCCAGATCAGAAAAAAGAGTAAAGAAGGTGAGTTTGACATGACTCAAGACACTAAAATATTGTGAGCCACATCCTCATACAACTTAAAGTATTGCAGCTCATTTGCTTTCCCTGAAATGATGCCAGTATATACCAGCATGAGCATCTGTGTGCAGTCTTCCTCACTCTCATGGATATGTTCTTTGGTGTATAATGAGTCACACTGATTGAACTTCCTACAAAGGAAATGACCTCTCAAGAACCCCCTAAAGCAAAGAGGTGAGAGGGCCTGGCAAAACACCTACCAACCAATTCAACTTTCTGAACTGGAAATGGGGAGATCTTGTCTCATGTTAAAACAGTTTCATCTGTCCTTTGAGCTGTGGCTTCCTGGATTGATGTCAGGGTTAAACATTTAAAGCCCACATTCCAGCAATGGCACTCTGTGGCTAACGGCTATAAAATTGTGGTTAGGAGGAGCAGTGCCCAGCTGGCTAAAGCAGAGGATAACTCACCTGCTACGAGGCCCTGCCTCTCCTCTGGTCACGGACTGGCTAAGGGAAATGTTCTTGAGTGCAGTTTGGGTTTTTTCAGTGGACACAGTTGACTTAACTCGTGAGAGAGCTTCTAATGTCTAGTCCTGTATTCTTTTAACTAATTCTGTATGTGTCAGACAGTGATGAAGGGACACAGTAATGGAGGGAGATGACAGCACATACAAGGATGTTATATCCAGGGGGGACAATGAGTATCTCTGATAGCCTCCTTTCCCTTTCAGTCCAACCTGTCTGTGAAATCTGCCCTAAGCTTGTAATTTTGTTTATGGTGACTCTGGGTGTGCTTTGTCAGAAACACGTTCTTCACCGAATGAATTTCAGCCTCTCATGCATCCATTTGAGCCATAGGCTACTCTTTGAGATATTTCAGGTTTAAATGTGGAAAGAGGTGATTTTACCAATACTGAATTTCTATGGGATTAATATTGCTAAGCACTACTATCCCATACATGAAGCTGCTGTACATTTGACTCCATGCATGGGTATTGCTTCTTTGACTGATGTGTTCCCTCTCCTAAGAGGAGGTTTTGACAAGACGAGAATAGAGAAGGTGGGGCTTCATGAAAAGAGAGTTGTGGAGAGGAAATGACTTCCAGAAGAAGCTGAATGAGAGCCGGGGACAGGAAGAGATGTACAGCTTCAGACTGGCAAATGCTCTAGCAGGTACTCTTAAATAGCTCAAGCCCCCTCTATTTCTATTCTCTGTAAAGGAATAGTGGTGCCTCACTGTCCTCTCTGTTTTAAAATAATGTCAAACTGGCTCCGTGCTTTCACAACAAAACATGTTAGGGCAATGTTTCAGAGCTCAACTTGTAATTACAAACTTAAGGAGACTCCCAAAGATTCAAACAGTTACCAGCACAAGGTAGGATCCCGGGTTTCTGTCTTGTCTGATTGCTGTTTTGGAGGGAGCCTTTGACCTTCTTTCTCTGAGGAAGGTATCCAGCTGAAAGTGTTGGAAAGGTGAGTCTTCAGTATCCAGTGGGCAGGAGATAAGTAAGAAAAGGGAAAGGAGTATGACAGATAGTGATGAAGACATAGTGTGGAGACAGTTGACAGGATGTAAGAGAAGAGAGCTTTAAAGAGCAGGAGACATGACTGATTCACCAAGCCAGTATCACAGCAGATAGTTCTCAGAGCTGTCAATGTGTGTGTATATATGTAGAGAGAGAGATACTCTAGCCAACATGAGTAGTTTGGCCACTGGAGAAGTTGCTACTTTCAAAAGCATAATTTTCTATGATTATAGAAAATACTGGAGTGAGGGAAAGAAGAGTTGGTGCCTTCTATGTGAGGGGCTTTCAGGTATAGGCAACTGCTGAGGTCATGTCTTTGTCTGGCATCTTGCTGTGTTCTAGTAAATATTGTATAATAAACACTTACAGCAACTTCCACTGTGTAAAATCAATTGTTGTCTTCAGGTTTGCAACATGTAAGAGCCCCTGGGGAGATGTGTGGAAGACTTGTGGCTGCCTTGCTTCGGGGAAGGGCCATCACATCCCTTCCATCAAGACTGAGCTCAGCAATTGTTCTTTCTCTGTGCTGATACCATAAATTCTGTTCTTCAATGCATGGAATATGTGTCAGCAGGATTAAACCAGGAAAGTCTCCTGAATGTGGAATTCTGGAGAAGGCCCTTGCTGTGACTTCTGAAGTAAGCCAGGCGCATCCTGGAATTGTGGCTTTGTCTCAGACACTTTTACTACTGAGCTGAATCTTTCTGCAGATACCTGTTCTGAAGTACTTCAACTTGAAGCAAGCACTGCAGCTGGGCTGCTTTGAAAGCTTGAGATGGCTCTGACTTCTCCAAAATCTGTAGCAGGGGATTTGGCACATAGAGAAGAACTCATGCTCTGTGATGGAAACTGCCTCCATTTCCTCTCTGCAAATGTCATCTCAATAGGTAAGTGAAAGCTTACCATCTTTTCCTCCCAGCTTGCTTGTATTGCACTGAGATTTCATATGGGACTTCTAGTTTTCCTTAAGTTTGTTTGAGTGAATTGTGCTTGTATATTCCTCAGTCCTTTTCATCTGTGTAGTTGCCATGATGACTAGAGTTTGGGTGAAGTGTATGATGTAAGGTCTATGTGTTCAAAAAGTAATGTGCTTCCAATCTAAGCTGGTTTTCAGGTATAGAACAAAGCAGCTGTACACAGAAACTGTGCTTCTGCTTTTAGATTTTTCTTGACCACATGCAGCGGGAACCCAGTATTAGACTGTTTGCTTATTTCGGTCTGTTCTTGATCTCAACAGGCAATGGGTATCTGGCTTAATTTGAAAGTGTGGTTAATAAAAGTTAACACTCTTCTGAAAGAGTGCAAGCCTGCATGGTTTAAACTTGACCCCTGTGTTTTTAGCTGCCTCACAATGCTGGTTAGCAGAGATGTTTTTCTGTGGGTGAATTAACTTGAATGTTTTAAGTGGGTGGCAGTTTGATGCCTTGTAGCTCTGTTTGCAATTAATATAAACTGGAAATAATATGTGTCAAAAATAATCTGATAAGACATATAAACACAGATGAAAAAGAATCGAAGTCTCAAAGCCTTGGTGTTTTGAGGTGGGCACTGGAATTTAAAAGGAATGTGTCTGAATAGTCTTTGAAAGACAGGTAGGCAGAAGATGGCCAAAAGTGTAGGTATGAATGTAGGTAGAAATGAGATCTGCCATTTATTAAGTTATTCTCAATTTTATCCTAGTTAAGCTTTATTTTTTGGGTTTAATCCAGGAGCTAAGAGAGATCAGGATTGCCTAGCAGGAGGAAAGAGAGACAGATTTTCATATCTGGCATTGCAACTTTTATTTCCATGGATCTCTGAAGCACCTTGTGCTGCTCATTGTGCCTAAAACAGGGGAAGTCTTTAGACTGAAATGATGTTCTGCGATGGATTTGAGAGGGAGGAGGATTATAAGAGAAGGCACAACTTGTAAGAAATACAGCATTTGGTCGATGCAGCCTCCCTAGAGCAAATGTGTGTGTTTGCTGCCTTGCTCTTCGGAAGGAGTGAGGTCTGCTGAATCTTTGGGAGGCTGAATTGTCAAAGCTATTCATGCTAACAAGAAAGCGCTGGTGGTCGCTCTGTGTCTCGGCGTTCTGTTTTGTGGGTGGTTCTACTGTAGTTGCCTATCAGCTGCTCTTGCTTTCATGCAGAGCCCTTGGTTTGGCGGCACCAAGGGCTCTGAAGTATTTTATTGTTTAATCTTGACCAGATATATTCTAGTGGGAAAGCGAATGCTGGGAGGGATCCTTGCAGTGGTACGGAGCTGCGGAGGCCGTACGAGTGGCGGAAGACCCAGCCCCTGTCTTGAAGCAGAACGTTTTGAGGCACATTTTAAAAATTGAAGTTAAAATGCGAGGATGAGACTGTCAAAGCTGATCGCAACTTTTTGTCCTCCATTCTTTCAAGGGCTTCTGGAAAATCTTGTAGTTGACGAGATCGGGATTTGTAGTGCCTCAGGTTGTGGCTCTGTGCCATGGTGTTGTCTGGATGGAGCCGAGAGCTCACCGAATCCCTATCGTTGGCTGTTGCTCTTTTCTGAGTGTTGACAGCTTGTGCAGAGGAGAATGAGCTCTTCTCTCAGGAAGCTCTGGAGATTACAGATGTGATTTTGCACATCAGGTGTTGACTGGAGATTGGGTGGGAGGAAGGGAATTGTGTAACTGATGTCTGTGGCAGATGAATTTGTGCTACAGGAGGGATCTGGGGGAGGAGGAGCCGGTTGGTTACATTTAGAGTAAAATTAAAAAGTTGATTTAGCCCAAGATTGTAACTGGAAGTTTATACAGCACAGGACTCGTTTGCTTGAAGTACATTCTTCTTTACTGCCTATCATTGTGAAGCAGACAACGCTCACAGTTTTGGCTGGGCTCTCAAATGAACTTATTTGATCATTTTGGCCAAATCTCCAGAAAATCAGTTTAGTTTTTTTCTGGCTTACAGTTTGGGCTGATGTGTGTATATTTGTTTGTTTTTACTAGCATTAATGGGACTGAATATATTTGTATTGTAGTTGTATTAAAAAAGGCTGGTCAGTGAATGTCTAACCCATAGTTGCATTTTATGTTTAGATCTTATATAGTTAATAGAGAAGTATTTACAAGCCATGTCCCTGCTCCTCACCTGCAGAACCAACAGTGAGCATTTTTTGATTTCCAGCTCTTTCTCATCAATTGGCTTGGGGGGGTTTGAAAAGTGCAGGAGTTTAGAGGTGACATAAGTGTATTGCATCATTTGTGTGTGTTTTGGCACCGCAAAAGTAAGATGGTGTGTTCAGGTTAGTGCTAGATCATACAAACTGACTTTAGAGCGCTGCTTTTTATTTGCAAGATGAACTGTAATTTGTTGCCTTCTGAACAAGCATTGTCCATTATATACTTCTGTACTTAAAGCTCTATCAGAGTGTGTATGTAGGACAAAGTGGTAGGAAATAGCAGAAATAGCTGGAGGGAGAGAAAGTCTTCCTTGTGCATGTGCAGCATTTCCAGCATTCCACTGCGAGTGGGTCTGCCCCCAAACAAAAGCTGGTCTGCAGCTCAGGAATCCCTTTGCAGACTTGTGCACAACACCCACTTGCATTTGTTCTTGACTCCCTCCCTTAACTCCTTCCATAACTCAGTGTAAATGCTGTGCAGTGACTGACAGCTCTTTCCTTGTTTTGCCTTTGTGTTATAATAAATACCAAGCAACCTGCGCAGAAGAGATCACAGCGCTGTTGAGCGCTGACTTGAGTACCCCTTGCTCTCAAGTATGAAACTTCAGCTTTAACACACCTATGCTGTCAAATGTAACGTTCCCTCTGTCTCATTTGGGTGAATACATCTGCAGGGAAATTTAAGAAAGGACTGAGCTAGAGAGTGAAATCACCAGTTGGATTAAATCCATGCGGTTAAATGAATCTTCCTTAATTCACCATTTGGTCCCATAGTATCATAGCTACTTACAATCTACTTTTGTACCATACTTACTCATCTTAGACAGCTTGGAACTCTCAGTGCTCTTCTGCAGCTCTCAGATTTGTTTCATCAGTGGATACACAGTTTTCAGAACTTGCTGGTTTTGAAATGAAACCTCTGCTTTTCTGTGTAGGCTGTGTATGGATGAGGAATGAGATTGCTATGTGCAAGGGGAATCTGAGTGGAATGCAGTTAACTTTTACGTAATTTTGCGGTATAATGTGATTAAATGTTACTACAGCAGCATTGGGGAAGTCCAAAATCAAGGAAGTATATGGCAAATTCAGTAATCCTCTAGTTTTCAAGTAGGTTCTGGCATGTCTAGACTCACTTTTCCCTTGTAATCTGATGAAAGTGTGTTGTGCACAGACATGCAAAATCCTGTTTGCTTAGATATCGTGCATCAGATTAGCCTGGAGAAGTGCTTAGGACAGCCTTCAGGATGTGGCTCCAGTGTGCTGCCTGGCTGCAGGAGCAGCGCTTCTGTCCTGGCAGGGCCATGGACTGCCTATCTTTGAGGGTCCCTTCCAGCCCAGCCCAGTCTGTGGTGGTGGTTTAGCTGGAGAGCAGGCACACCAGTGCTATTACATGAGTTGGCATCAGCTGCCTTGGATTCAAGCTGAGTTTGTGTGAAACTGACCATCACTATCAGTGAACTGTGAACTGGTGGGGTGGCTCCACTGGTTCTGCGTGTGTCCCTTGATCTGTGCCCTGGATATAAGATAGGGATTCCTTTGGAATAAACCCGTGTGTATCCGAGGGGCGGAATTTTTCCTCGAACACATAAATTTGAACAAGGGGTGTAAACAGAGGGCGCAGAGGCGTTTCTGTGTGTCCTGTACTGGATGAGTTTTCTATTGAGGCTTCTGGGTCAGTAACAAATTAACAGGGTTCACCTCATTTGCATAAGGGGTGAGAACATTCAGATGTTCATTAGTGTTGGGGACCTGTGATGCAATGGATATGTGTATCTGCAACTGTGAGGTTTAGTACTCTGTCCAGACCTTGGCACCTGAGAGTAGACATCATAGATTAGACAACTGGATAATAATACTGGATTCAAAGCAGCAGAGCTAAATAGATTGGGATGTTTTCCCACATTATTGCTTGAGCCAATTTCAGCCTAGAATTTCTCTGAGTTTAGGCTTTTACTGCTTCCTGCTGCAGATTCAGAGTGTGACAGGCAACCTCTAGCCAGACTTCTGGGGTTTAAACCGAGGTTTGCTCTGTTTGCAGGCACATACCTGCAGATAAGCAGCCAAAAGTTTAGGTGGGCGTTTTGCCTGAGAGATCACAAACTGATGTATTTTTTCCTCAGGTGGTGCTGCTCAGGAGTGGATCAGTGAAATGGAATAACTTTTCAGCTTGTGAAAGGCCTGTTTTCTGTCATCCAGGTTCAGGTAGTGTTCTTTAGTACTGATAAAGTCTTAGAAGAAAAGTAGTTGAGAAGAATTTGGCCTTTGAGCTGGTTTATCTCTCATTAAGACAGACAAAATGGTAAGAAATCGTGCCATTTATGTAGTGTAGTTTGTGTTGTAAAGGAGAAAGTATCTTGGATTACTTGATAAGCTCAACTTCCAGGCCTCAGGTCATTGTGCAATGCAGCAGGTGATAGTTGATTATAGCTTGACACCAGAGGGCAGCGGTGTTCTGAATGTGATCCGTAAGTGTGATTCATATATTCCTTTTCTCTGGCTGAGGAGTGTATATTTGCTTTAAGGATATTAGTTTGAATCAAACAAGCATTTTAAGCCTTGCCATTTATCCCAAGTGGATTCAAGGGACAGTAAAAACCTGTCAAGTTTTCTAGATTCATTTCCTTGTTGGATTTGTTTGGTTGGGATTTGTTTTGCCTGTTTTTTAGTAAAGTCTCTTGTTATGGCGTTCTTGGAGGGGCTGTGCCAAGATGCCTGAAGGTGTTCAGTCTCCTACCTCCTGTCTAGGCACTGACATTCCCACTGAAATCTCTTGGCAGTTAGGAGCCTAATGCTATGGAGTTTGACACCTGAGATGGAGCACAGAGGTATCCGCTGTCTCCACACAACCTTTGACCTTGGACAGTGATTCTGGGTTGGAATCCTGGAATACTAATAACTACTGGCTTTGTCCTAGTGGAGTTTTATCAGGATAAATGTGAGGAAGGTTGTGGAACTGTGAGAAATAGCAATGGGAGCCATGAAGGTACCTGAGGTGGTATCTCTTTGGTCGTTCTCTATTGTCAGTAGGAATATTGCGGTTTGGTGTCCCCTTTCTTTGCTATGCACTACTGAAATCACGCGACAGTAATAAAAAGGGGAGAGTTTCTTGGATAGCTAATTTATGTGCTGGCCCTGCTCCTCCTGCAGCAGTCATCTAGTGGAAACAAGGTAAAAGGTACTGGCTAACCTGTGTCACAGAATCAGTGTTTTGTGTGCGCCAGGGAATAAAATAAAAGCAGTGTAGTGCACCTGGAGGTAGAGCCGTACGCCTGTGGCACATGGGTACAGCTTTACAGTGGAAATCTGCACCTCGGATTTCAATTTCTGTAACTTCAAATCGTCGGGCCTCAATTTTAAAGTTTGAAAGGAAAGTAACAAATGGCAGCTTTGGTGGGTTGTCTTTCCAGTGAGCAGGAATTCAGCTCACGCCGGTGTTGTCTGAGCCAAGATGCTGCTGTGACGTTAATGGATCTTCTTTTGTGTCACTTGCAGAAGAAGTAAAGTTATTTTGCTGAAGTAAAGCCTGAGGCAAATGAAGTTTTGTGTGCTGGTGTTAAGGGCCTTTATGGCTGAATGTGTATAAGAAACTAAACCACCTGAATATTACCTTCTGTTTCTTCTTCCACTTCCACCACAATTTCCCCGCTCGCATTTTCTTGCCCTTTTGTGTGTGTGTGTATTGCTGCCTGGAAAGATTTTGGAAGTATGTAGCAGGAAAGGGGACGTTTCAAGCAGAGTGAATACTCCTGTTTGCGCCAGGTGCTGGAGCTCAGGATAGCAGCCCTGCTGCTTCCCAGTCTGTATCGCTATTGCCATCTACTGGGGGAATGCTCAACTGGCACCGGGAGCTCAAACCCAACGGAGTGTTCATTTCTTGCACTAGTTTTTAAGAATCGAACTAGTGAAATAAGTAAAACCAACGTGCAGTCATATGGTCACAGTAAGCGCAGTATGTTTAGATGTAATAAACTAAGCCCTGGGTTGACTGAACCTCTGCTGGAACAATCAAAAATAAAGTCTTTATAATGCTGTGAGGGGGAAAAATATGTTTGTTTCATTCATTTAGATGGGTGCTTAGCCTGTGTGTCAAATATGGAGGGGAAGGGGGCTCCAGTATCCCTTAAGAGTTCAAAGATATTAGCATTATCTGTGGGAAGTTCCGAAGATGCAGCTTAGTTGTGCCTTGTATCAACTCGGTTGAGTCCGGCAATCAGCGCAGCTCAGAGGGACGCTGTGAGCGCTCTAAAGGAAAGTTGGGCTCTCCCTCATACATCTTCTCACAATGAAACGGTTTGTATCTGCTAATAGTTCTGGTAGTGTTAATCCCCTGAAAGGCACCAAAGGCACATATAACCAAGAGGCTGCTCTTAGCCAGTGTTTTACAGCACAGGCTGTTGTCTGGCTTTGAGCTGCATTTGGAGTTTGGCAAAAGGCTTTTTTAAAATCCCAGCCGTCCCTGCCTGTGATGCTGTGAAGTCTGCCTGGCTTTAGAGGCTGCTCACCTCCCCGAACATGTAAATGCCCTTCATCTGCAAGCAGTTTTCTTCTGATCTCTGTTCACATCAGAATCTTATCTGCCAGTTTCATCTGAGGTTAAACTTTTTCAGAGAGAGGAATGCTTTATTTCTTGAGAGAACAAATAACTCAGTTGTCTTCTGAAGGGAAGTGTAGTGGTTTTCTACAGTTAATTAACCGTGTGGAACTGGTTTATGCATGGTTGCCACTATCTTATAGGCAAATCCAGGGTTCTTCAGCTGCATCACTGGCTGTATAGTTAAAATGAGAATATGCTACTGCTATGTTAAAATGCTTTGAAGGATGCAAGTATCTGCAGAGTGTGTAGTTCTCCCAGGAAACCACTATGCTGGTGGAAACCTTTGCAGTCTCACTTGATGATACTGAGCCGGCCATGGGGTGCTGTTACTAAATTGTTTTGTTATTAGAACAAATGATTGGGAAAAAAGAAGCGAGATGCTCAGCTGTTACCCGGCTGTAAATTCACAGCAAAGGAATGGACGTGATTCTGTTCTGCTCCCTTGAAAACGCTGCAATACTTAGGGATGAAGGTGGCTCCTATAGGTGCATCCACAGTTTATTTTTCTAGAGGCAGTCAATTTGATTTCTTTGCAAATGGTTTTGTTCTGTTCTTTGGATGTTGAGGGCTAGAGGTTTTGAATACATTACCTGAAGAAGCAGGCATTAGTTGGGGGAGAATAAATCACTACTGGAGATCTCTAACAGGAAGCTGTTAGTGACGGGATCACAGTCAACTTAGAAAGTTCATAGGATTTGTGATTCTTAATTGCTGTGGCATGACTGAAAAGAGACACCTCACACAGTTGGAAGAAATCATGGCTGTGACAGTGACTGACTGTAGTTCCTTGTTAGGCAGGGGAAGAAAAAAGCAGAGGAAATCATGAAAGAAGGAACATGAGCATTAAACAGCTGTCACGAAGAATTCCCTGTTGCCTTGGTGGAGCAGACATTTCAGTGTCAACTGACACCGGAGATACCGGGGAGGAGATGTCAGTCAGTGAGGAGTTAATTGTTTCAGCAAAAAGTAGTTTAGATAAAATCCTACCTCTTTTCTCTCCCCCGCTTCCTCGGGTGTTGTGTACAGTGAAGGAGCTTGTACCATCAGAACACTGACAGTGATTCCACAGTGATTGACTGAGCTGAGAGATGGGATGAAATTTAAACTGCCTTCGCACACGACCAGAGAGAGGGACTTGCAGGAGAGGGAACAAGACGGAGGGGAAATGCTGAGTGTTTTCTGCGTTCTAACATAGCACTTGAAAAGAAATATTCTTGTTTCTGCAAGACAATGGATGTAGGAAGCCCACCGCAGGAGCACAGTAGGTGGATTTATTTTTTTTTACCATATTCCCTAGAATTTCAGCTAGAGGATAAATTTCACTCCTGCTTCTGAGCACAGTGGGGGTTTTAGCATCATGATAACATCACATCACTTTCTTCTTTGCCGCTTGGTCGCAGATATTTATTTACCTGTTTGACCCTGTTTGTTTAGAAGATGTTTTCAGACCTTATCAGCACATTGTCATTCCTGAAGCTCTTTAACGTCTAAGCAGGCATGTTTTATTAATTATGGCCACAGTACTTAGAGGAATAAAAAGACTTAAGTAAATGAAAATCCATTTTGCTTACTGTGAATGAAAGATGTACTGCTTCAGGGACATGGTCATGCTAAAGATAGAGCAATTCAAGAGTCTCTAGCAAATGTCTTTACTTCAGAGTAGTTTCATTAGCTGCAGGCATTGCATTTAAGTGTACCTTGCAAACTTTACTGGTGGAGGAAATGAAAGTTGGCTTTTAAATAAGAGTGACTATGCCACAATGCACTAAGCACCCCTTCTTAGTGTCATTAATTATTGCTATCTAGAATAGAATCATTTATGCAAACTACCACGTATCTCAGATGTATCTGCATTCTCTCAGTGATTATACAGTAATTCTGCTCTTGTAGGTTATGCTGATCAGTTCTGGTTGTGCAGTTGCTCTTACCTTTGTGGTACATAGCTCACTTGAGCCATTAACATGTGCATGTTCTCCAGTGGTGTGTTTTGTGGTTCTGTATATGCACACGTCAATGCCATGTTTTATGACAAAGCGTGTCTGTATAGAGGAAGTGTTACTTGTATCTTCTTTCTGTTTGAGGATGCACCTTTAATGATGGTTGTAACACTTCAGGTATCCTGTGTGATGAGCCATTTTGGGTAGATAATCATTCAGGTAAATGACTGGCAGGTAAATTGCAGCTAACACATGGAGCACATCTGTTAAAAGCACCTGCAGGCACTTGGGTGCTGTGCAAGCCAGGTCAGAAAATGTTGAGTGAGGAGATCAGAGTTTATTCTGAGCTCTGTTGACCAGGGACTTCACTGTCTTGCAGGCTGCAGTGCTACTACCCCTTGTACCTCCTGTGCCCACAGAGCAGTGACCTTAGGGATATTCTTCCAGTGGAACAGTTTCGTTCTTGCCTTTTCATCTGTCGGTGGGTTTTACATAACCTTTCCCACGCTCCTCACATGCATTTGCTACTGAGATGCTTGTGATTAGTCATAGAATCATAGGATAGTTAGGATTAGAAAGGACCTTAAGCTCATCCAGTTCCAACTCCCCTGCCATGGGCAGGGACACCTCCCACTAAACCATGCCACCCAA
>JANRGW010034429.1:0-17962 GCA_024733675.1 Psilopsiagon aymara | reverse complement strand
ACCCTCACAGGGAAGAGCTTCTGCCCAAGAGCTCATCTCAGTCTCCCCTCTGGCAGTTAAAGCCATTCCCCTTGGCCCGTCCCTACATCCCATGTCCAAAGCCCCTCTCCAGGTTTCTCATAGGCACTGGGAGCTGCTCTAAGGTCACATCAGGATCAATCCCACGCCAGGGCTCCCCCTTCCCTGTATTAGTTTGCTTTGAGTTCCATCTGTCCCTGTCGGGGGCTGTTTCTCCCTCCAGGCTGCAGCTATTTTTTCACTGCTGCTTCAGCAATAGCAATCCAGGAAATTCCGATCAAATCCCAGTGTGCTGCAGCCCTGCCCCTGCTCCCCGGCAGGAGAGGCAGAGCTTAATGCTCATTAACCACCACGGGGCAATTACTGCCAGGAGGAGGAAAACCAGCACAGCTCCAGCACCATGGGTTGTTGGAGCTTCCAAAAACGAATGCTCGCTGCAAGTCACTGTGTGCATCTCCATGCATGGAGCTGGAGAGGTGCAGTTATGGGGATATTTGTTTGCAGGCAGAGGCTGTTGCTCCCAAGTGCACAGGGCTCCCATCCTTCACCCTCCGAGTGAGCTCCCATCACTGCCTGCCAGGTGCCTCAAAACACAGGGAGTCTCAGGCTCCAACAACGCGGTTTTGGTCCAGCACTCATTTGGGAGATGCAGCACCCATCCAGCTGCTCCTGACACAGAGCCTGGCTTTTGCTAGAGGAGACCCTGCTTGCCTGAGGGATGCAATATGGCAATAACCCCAGGCACAGGTCCTGGGGCAGCCTCCGAAAGGCTCTGCTGGTCATAACCCTGTACTCATTGTGCATCTTCCAGCCGGCGCGTGGTGGGAAGGGGAATGCGCTCAGGGCATATGTGGTCCAGAGAAAGGCAAATCGGAGGGAGTTCCGCTCCTGCTGGGATCCTTCCCAGGTTCTCAGCTGATCCTCGTGGGATGGAGGGTGCAGACGGGGGTCGCGGTGCCCGCTCTCACTGTTGCTTTGTCCGCAGGAGCAGAGGGGAGCAGGATGCTGCCGGATGCCGTGGTGCTGCTGGTGGTGGTGGTGATGGTGGTCGGCTTTCACTCGGCAGCGGGAGGTGGCGTCGGGGGCTATGCCCAAGTGAAGTACATGCAGCCCATGGTGAAGGGACCCCTGGGACCCCCCTTCCGTGAAGGCAAAGGGCAGTACCTGGGTAAGGGATGCGCTCTGCGGGGCGGGGGACACGGGGATGTGGGGAAGGGACCGGAGCATCCACAGCCATCAGGGACTCATCATCCCTCACCCTTGGGTCAGTGCTCCCAGGGCACTGCCTGGATGGGTGCTGCTGCCCGAAGCATCTTTGGCCAAGCACAGAGGAACTGTTTAGTTCTCCTTAAACCAGTGCAGAAGGACAAGGATGGGCACAGGGAGGGGCTCAATG
The DNA here is from genome assembly GCA_024733675.1 of Psilopsiagon aymara. Taxonomy (NCBI): domain Eukaryota; kingdom Metazoa; phylum Chordata; class Aves; order Psittaciformes; family Psittacidae; genus Psilopsiagon; species Psilopsiagon aymara. The sequence goes on along the minus strand of JANRGW010034429.1, from coordinate 16,548 downwards.
AAGTAGAGCACCCTTCGGTCCCTCCACCTGGAGTCAGTGCACAAAGGGGACCCGCAAGCCTTTTGCTCCCATCCTGCTGCACGCCTGCTGGTAGCTCCGAGGCACAGCCCGGTTGCTCACCATCCCTCCCTCTCACTGCACATTAAACCCGAGCTGTCTGGGAAAGGCTTTTTCCACACCTCCACCTATTCCGTTTTCCCTGCCTGCGTTTCACACCAGCTGGGAAAGCAAAGCCGGCCAAGGCCAGAGCTGGGACTCAGCCTGGTGAGGGAGGAGCAGCAGAGACCTTTCCTCCCTTGGACAGCAGTGACATAAACCCCACAAGTGTTAAATCACTCCCCACGGAACTCCATGTGCTGTGCACAGCCAGGGCTCCAGCACTGCTGCCAGCCCAGCCCCAGCCTTTCATAACCTCCTGCCCTGAGCTCCCCTGCCTGCACACCGAGCCCTGCCTGCACACCATCCCCTGCCTGCATGTTATTAGCACATGGCAATTGTCCTCAGCTCAGGAAGCTGCTCAGGGCTCTGTGCAAACAGCACATGTTGAGTGTGACTGCGTTTCTGCAGCTCTGTGTAGCTCATTGGGGTTTGCAGCCCCTTGTCCCAGCATCTCCCCAGGGTGCATCCAGGGCAGCAGCAGTACCTTCAGTTCAAGGACGGAGAGGGGATTGAGCCCTTTCCTTGACCCCAAACACACAAGTCCCAGCACTCTCCCCCCATCCAGCTGCTGCTGGCAGCACCGTGGGATGCGGCACTGCTGGTGCTCAGGTGCACGGATCCCCTAGGTTGGTGCTTTGCCTTCGGGGAGAGCTGCTGGAGCCCTCCCCATGTGTTCACACAGACCCAGACCCTCCAGGGAGCCAAAACTTGGCTCTGGGAAGGAGAAACTGGAGCAGGATGGGCTGCGGGTGCCTGATTTACTGCTGGGCGGAATGGCTTATCAGGAGTTCAGCTCAGCACATGTCAGAAAACACACAGCAAAACCTGGTGCCAAAGCATGCTACGACCCCCCCCACCTCCCTGCCCCCTTCCCAGCTGTTGTAAAGCTGCTCCCTGAATCCCAGCCAGAGACAAAACCTTCCAGCACAGTGCAGGAATGCTTCAGCTGCTGGTGGGACTGGATTCAAATATCTCCCTGCTGCGTTTCCTTCTTTCCCCCTCTTTCTTCCGATGCTTGTGCTGCCTCTGAGCACTGCTGCCTGCTACCCATGGCCGATGGAGGAGTGAGTGTGCCTGGCTGCTTGCAAGGGGGTTGGGTGCAAGCTTCACCAGGTTAGACAGGGCTTAGAGGAGACACTGAGGCAGGGCAGAGCGATGGAGTGCCCCAGAGGTTACTCTCCTAAAACCCCTGGGAAAGAGAGGACAGCAACAGGGATGCAGGCAGTGGTGATGCAGTGGAAAACAGGACGAGGGGTGCAATAACACTGCTCCTATGCAGTGTTCCTGTGAGCCTGTGAAACTCACTCTCACGAGACAGGGCTTGGCAGCAGCCCTGGAACAAGCTTGGGCCGGCTCTGCCATGGAGCAGCCAACCTCTCCTTCCTGCAGTGTCATCCGGCCGCGCTGGCCAGGCCGGCTGCTGACTGCTCGTGGCTGGGAACCGCTTCCCATCTTGCTGGATTATTCCTCTGTTGGCCGGTCTGGGCTGCTGAGTCCCTGCTCCACGCGTGCAGGGGTGAACACAGCTCCAGAGGGGCTGCAGGATCCCACCTGGACATATCCATGCTCCTGAGGAGGTGAAAAGCTTGGTGGTACCCAGGGGAGAGCTCGCAGGGGCCGTGCCTGCTCCTTCCCCTTCCCGCTGCCCCAGCTGGCTCCTTGCATTAGCATTCATGGCAGCTTTGTTCATGCTTCGAGGGGAACACAACCCCATGCTGCTGCTGTGAAATGCAGAGCTCCGAGACATGTGTCTGTGGTAAGACACGGCCTTTTGAAATCAGATACCAGCGGGGCTGCACTGTCCCAGTTTCTCTCCGCTAAGGGCCCCGGTTTGGTTTTCCCGTCTGCTTTTTTGGCTGCCTGCAAGTTGGCAGCTCTCGCCTGGCGTTCCTCTCCGCTGCCTTGTGTGAGAGCGTGTGTGTGCTTTTCCCTTCCTCCACGGGCTCGGCTGCAGATCCTTGTTCTGATTCCATGCAAAATGACCTAGAAAACTCATTCTTTTCAAACCATCGCAAGGAGAAAAAAGAAAACAAGAAAGGAAGAGGGGGAAAACACATTGAAATCATTGTCTGCAGAAATGCTTTTTTCCAGAATTCAAACCCCAGAAATGTGCTTCAGTGCAACCCTTCCCATCTCCCTTTGCCTTCTTTCCCACACCGCCTTCTGGGGGAAGGCGCAGGAGGTTTGCAGAAATCCAGTGGCAATGTCTTGACAGACAAGCATTTCCTCCATCAAGACAGCCAAGTGACCTCTATCACAGCCCAGGATGTGGGCCAGGCTTTGACTTACAGATAAGCTCTGAGAACGTTTCCAGTACCAGAAGGAAAAGAAGCAGGCACCAGGCTTTGGAATGGCCAGAGCTAATGGCTGGGCTTAGGAAAGGTAAAGCCACCTCTGAGGCATCGGTGCCTGCTGCTGCCATGGTTATTCCTTTCACGTGTCTCAAATCTCCCCTAATCTCTTCCCGTTGACTGGGAACTCCCTGTGCTGGCAGATCCTGGTGCTGTGGGTATCGGGCTCAGCTTGCTCAATGCCCAGGCAGACCTCAGGAGCACCCCTGCCTCCTTCCCAGTTACACTGGGGCACCATGTTCTGCCCCAACCTCGACACGGTCCATTCCCGTCCCAGGAACTTGACCCTACGGGTCCGTTCCCAGCTGGAATGCTCTCCCAAGATGCCAAAGCACTTTCCTTTCCCCTTTCCCATCACAGTCCTGCGTATGTGCCACTGCCAAGCGTGTCCTTAATTATAAACTTCCCAAGAAAGAGTTTGTCAGATTTCTTCCTTCTTGCCCATTCCTGGTGTCACGTGGGAAGCAACACTCAGCCTCAGGGAGTTATTTATGCTCACGTCTGTGCTTTAAGCCCCGAGCTGTGGTGGGCATGTAATCTGCCTCTCCTCGCCTTTGTAGTCTCTCAGCCCATTAGTTTCTTTCTTATATCCGTTTGCAAAAGAGCTCTATAAATTCTTTCAGTGTCAAGTGCTTCCAGCCTATTCCCAGCTGGGCTGACTCATTTGGACGGAGCCGAGGTTGCGTTTCCCCCGGAGCTGTTGGCTTTTCCTCCATCCTCAGCACTTTTTAATTCTCTTTGGGGAGTTTTTCTGTGTCTCGCTGGCCACGGGAGCTGAGCCAGCGAGCACCGCGGGCATGTCTTAACCCATACACGAATCACCTCTTCGGTCTCTTAAGTACATGTCCAAGAGTTTTCTTTTTAATCCCAAAGGATTAAAGGTCTCCTGAGGCCCTGGACCCGCAGGATGGGGTGGAGGGATTATCCTCAGTCTTGGCTCGCTCTGTCACCATCCTCTCAGCTGAATCCAGGCAGGAGCGACCAAATCCCACGGTGCTTTCGAAGCCGCTGAGGAGTGAGGCAGCAGAAGGTTTGAATCCAGCTCCTAAAAAAGCCCCACAGTCGGTCATCAGAGAGCAACACTGCCAGAGCCGACGGCAATTGCTGCTCTTGTTGACACCCTCTGTGGAGGGATGGATGGAGTAAGGCTTGGATTAGTACCCAGGACTCTGGCCAAGGTCTCGCCTCGAGACAGTCCTGCTGATGTGGTGGCCCAGGAAGCCACTGTGCTCATGTTGAAATGAAACCATTTCTAGAGAAGGGCACTCCTGCAAGGACAGATCCTGCGGCTTCAACACCCTAAGGGCATCACGCAGCAGACACGCTCCTGCATCCACCACCGGTCCCACTAAAGCTCTGTGTCTCCTCTCTCCACAGACATGCCACCGCTGCTGCCGATGGACCTCAAAGGGGAGCCAGGACCACCAGGGAAGCCCGGCCCACGTGGACCCCCAGGGCCTCCCGGCTACCCAGGAAAACCGGGCACAGGGAAACCGGGAATGCATGGCCAGCCCGGGCCCGCTGGGCCCCCTGGCTTCTCGGGCATCGGGAAACCCGGCATCCCAGGCCTCCCTGGAAAGGCGGGTATGAAAGGGATGCCAGGAGCCAAGGGTGAGCCTGGCATGCGAGGAGAGCAAGGGCCAAGAGGACTGCCCGGCCCCCCGGGGCTGCCAGGGCCAGCCGGCATCTCCGTCAATGGGAAGCCGGGTCCCCAGGGCGGCCCTGGCTTGCCCGGGTTTCGAGGTGAACCTGGCCCAAAAGGGGAGCCGGGTCCCCGCGGAGAGCGAGGGATGAAGGGCGAGAACGGCGTTGGAAAGCCGGGGCTACCAGGGCCCCGGGGGAACGGGGGTCCTCCCGGCCCCGCAGGGCCTCCAGGGCCCATTGGCATTGGAAAACCTGGCCTTGATGGGCTGCCAGGGGCACCGGGAGAGAAGGGCGACATGGGCCCCCCAGGTGGGCCTGGTGTCAATGGGGAGCCCGGCCCCATGGGGCCCCGGGGCGTCCCTGGCATCGATGGCATCGGTGTCCCGGGCGCTGCTGGGGTGCCGGGGATACAGGGTCCCATGGGACCGAAGGGAGAGCCTGGGATCCGTGGCCTCCCTGGCTTGCCGGGTCCCACCGGCTATGGGAAGCCAGGTTTGCCTGGCCTGAAAGGAGACCGCGGGCAGCCCGGGGTGCCCGGAGCCATCGGTGATAAGGGGGAACCTGGCATTGATGGGGAGCCGGGAGAGCCAGGTCCTGCTGGCATCATCGGGCCGCCAGGCCCGCCAGGGTCCATGGGCCTGCCGGGCAAGCATGGGCTGCCCGGCTCCAAAGGGGATGTGGGGCCGAGCGGGCCCCCAGGAATGCCGGGGATGCGCGGTGACCAGGGCCCCAGTGGCTTCGCAGGGAAGCCGGGGGTGCCAGGAGAAAGGGGCCTGCCCGGGTCACTGGGACCCCCTGGCCCAATGGGCCCCAAAGGGGAACCGGGGTTCATCGGCCTCCCTGGGGTGCCAGGATTGACGGGTGGCCCCGGCCCGAAAGGGGATGGTGGGATCCCGGGGCAGCCAGGGCTGAGGGGCCCCTCTGGCATCCCGGGCTTGCAAGGACCCGCAGGTCCCATGGGGCCGCAGGGGCTACCAGGGCTGAAAGGGGAGCCCGGGCTCCCTGGGGTTCCCGGTGAGGGGAAGACCGGCGAGCCTGGCATGGCTGGACCCATCGGCCCACCGGGAATGCCGGGAACGCCGGGGCTGAACGGGCCACCGGGGCCACCGGGACCACCTGGGCCACCGGGAGCACCCGGGGTGTTCGACGAGACGGGCATCGCGGGGCTGCACCTCCCAGACGGAGGCGTGGAGGGCGCCGTGCTGGGGAATGGGAAGCCAGGGAAGCCGCAGTACGGCCGAGGAGAGCTCTCCGCCCGCATCGCGCCAGCCTTCACCGCCATCCTCACCTCCCCATTCCCAGCGTCGGGCATGCCGGTCAAGTTTGACCGGACTTTGTATAACGGGCACAATGGCTACAACCCCGTCACCGGGATATTCACCTGCCCCGTATCCGGCATCTACTACTTTGCCTACCACGTGCACGTCAAAGGGACCAACGTTTGGGTGGCACTTTATAAGAACAACGTGCCCGCCACCTACACCTACGATGAGTACAAAAAGGGTTACCTGGACCAGGCCTCGGGCAGTGCCGTGCTTGAACTCAAGGAGAACGACCAAGTCTGGGTACAAATGCCCTCGGACCAGGCTAACGGGCTGTACTCCACGGAATACATCCACTCCTCCTTCTCTGGGTTCCTGCTTTGCCCCACATAACGGCTGTTGGGCACGTTTCCTTTTCACCCACGTCAGCCATAAACTGTCTTTTTTTTGTTTGTTTGTTTTTGATAAAAAAGTTTAAAATTAATACAAAAAAGAAAAATCACTGGGAAGAAGGCGCGAGCCGCTGTGGTGGGACCTTGCTTCACGCTGTTTGATCCATGAGTCAAGAGGGTAACCAGAAAGGAGACATCTATCCATCTCTTTTGGGGGGAGGGAGAAGGGAGGCAGGGGAGTGACTTCCTCAGCAAAGCCTACTTGGAATAAGTTTTACCCTAGTGACTGTACATCAAACCCAGGAACGCGCTTGGGATGGCAAGGATCTGGCTCTGCAGCAAACTGCTCTGTGGTCCAGAGGGTCATCTGGAAGAGCAGACCCTTCTGGTCTGTAATCAAGTGCCCTTGTTTCCCATTTTGAGTACAAGTTTTAAACAAATCCAGCTGTTGTAACGGATGGTGTATTTGCTAACCAACACAGGGGTGCGAGGCACTTAACACAAACCTCTACAGCAGCAGAGGTCCGTGATGGCTTGAGAAATCTCCTTCCCAAACCATCAGATGCCCAAGTTCTGGTCTCACTGATGCCTGTTCTTTCAGACTGTGCTTTGCAGCAGTCTCTCTGCTTCACTCCAGATTCAGTGTGGTTGGATGTATAACCATAAAAAGTGGAACACTTTGCATAAGCACCTTCTTAGAAGAATTAAATGTTATTTTTAACCCTCCTCCTCAGCACCTTTAGGAATAAAACCATCCAGGCATTGGCATCTGGGAGGAGGACAGACGATCTATTCCAAAGCCGTTGAGGGAAGCTGGAACCCCTGCGATGACCAAGGATCCTCTCTTGGGTTCATTCATCTACTGGCAAGTCCAAGGGCTAGTTCTGTCCTGTCTGCCTCTCTGCAGCCCAAAGACTTGCTTGGCCTCACGAGCATCTTTACTCTTTCAGAACACAAGGATGGCACTACGAGCCCGGCTTACGGTGTTTCTAGCCTGGTTTGACAGAAGGTTTAGCTGTGCTGCCTTGAAAGTGCCACTTACGGACAACTTGCTTTTACTGTCTCACTGTTTTGGGATGTGTAAACTCCCCTCTTCCCCTGGGGATCTTTTAATTAAGAAAAGATGAGCATTCATTCTAACTTTCCATTCAGTCATTTCACCACGGTGCTATTATCTACTTAACAATGTTATTTACGAGTCTAGTGCAATATGTACCTGTCAAAGCACCATTCCAGGTGCCACTCTGTGACTTAGGCTAAAAGCAAAAAACCATGTTTGTCTGTTGTTACCACTTTGTCTCACTCATGCTTGAAACGTCACTGACCTGAGGATGAGCTGGAAGGTTCCAGGAGAGGTGTGTGCAATCCTGACCACTTGGCTGCTCTGTCCTTTGGTAAAGGGAGCACCTGAACCCTGTTGCTTGCAGCCTTTCTCATGGTAGGATGGTTGTTCTCATCCCAGCGATGTAGTAGCTCGCTGATGAAGTTAATCCACACATGTTACACACTGTGTCCCTCGGCAAAGGCACAGCCCTGAGAAAACAGCAACAATTTGGTCACCAGCTGAGCACTTAATTGCCCTTAAGTTTTCCTAAAGCCTGTTCAATGGCCAAAGAAAATGTAGCAAGAGTGGGGCTTGGGACTGTTCTCCAGATGAACTGTGCAAGATATTTGAACAACTTTTCTATTTCCATTTCTGTTTAGTTTGTTTTTCTCATTAAGCCTGTCCTGTGTTTCTGCCTCTTGCCATCCAGGGCTTCCTTTGAAAACACACCTATCCTGAAATTAAGAAACACAGCAAGGAAATGTACAGTTGAAAGGCCAGTGCTTCAGCTACTGCCTGGCTGGGGCAGGCTCGTCCCCCTCCCTGGGATTTTCTCCCCATAAAGCTACAAGTTTTGTACAAAGAACAAACATCCCCAAGCTGAAGAGCTGCCCCGGTGTCTGATCCTGCTGGATGCTTTCAACTCCCAAAGGCAGAAGGGTGTCAGGATCATTTGGGTTTTGTTCTTAACAGGTTATTTCCCAGCAGGAACAGGAGCCATACAAAGAGTCCCTAAAATGAGAAGTGGAAGCTCAGATGTTTTCTTCAAGCCCAGGCTTGGGAGGGCAGTAGGATGGGGCCTGTGTCTCCCTTACTGAAGCCTCTTTCCTGTGGAGAACAGCCAAGGACTGGAGCGGGTGCCAGGCCAGGCCCTGGCCAGCAGTGGGGCTGTTCCCACTGCCCACACTACCTGCAGCAGGGCCAGGAGCTTTCCATGCCGGGCTGGAAGCTTCATCCTGTTACTCAGCAGAGCGACTTATTTATACTGTGTTCTAACCTCCATCCCCTCTCTTCTTGTTCTGTTTTTATTCTAAACTTCTTGTTCTAGCTGGCAAAAAAGCAATGATAAAATTATTCATTATAACCACACCGAGACATTAACTCCTTCAGTGCTGTAGATATTGTTTTGCAATTACTTCACTTTCCCTTCATGTGCAGAGCATAAACCATAATCAACCTTCCGCAGCTATATAACCTCTTACATTTACACAGTAATTGAAAGGCAAAGATATAACACGCACATAGTTAGGCTAGAAATAAAACGATGCACAGGATGAGGGAGGCTGTTCACTAAACTGGACACTGTCAGGAAGAGTTTTTATTCTGGAATACTGAGTATGTGATATTCGCCAGCAGAAAGGATTATTTTGTCGTGTGTGTGAGCGCATGGGATTTTGGTTTCAATCACAATAGTAAAAAAGGTTGGGTTGGATGAAGTATGTCTATTTTTAATTATGAAAACTGCATTACAATGTGCATTTTTATATACAAATTCTTACTATTTTTGTTAAATTTGCCTCTAGTATCTTCATTTCTAACCTAGTATATAGAGGTTTTTAGTTTTGTAAATACTTACTACATGCACTGTTTGTCATAGTAAAAGTTGGTTTAAAATGCACTCTTTTTGTGATCAGAAACTGGCCTTCTCTTCAGAACTAAAACTGCAGTACTTGATTGTATTGACAAAACATCAATAAAACTTATTGTATAAAAGGTGGGCTCAGCTGTGCCTCTGTCCTGCCATTAATGGGCTCGCTCAGCCTTGCTAGAAAGACCATTCATAGGGATCTCGCGTGCTGTTTCCTTCTCAAACCCAGCCTACCTGTTCCCAGATTTGCTTTATCAGCCATGTTCTCCCATAAGAAGGTACTGCTATTTCTTGTGATTAAGATTCCTATCTCAGGAAGTTCATTTTAGAAAAGGATGAAATCCAGACCCTTCCACACTGGCAATTATAACTTGTGGAATTTCAGGCAAAGTGTTGGGGATTCCGCTTCCCTCCCGTTTTTCACCATGACACTTGCTTCCACTGTTACACAACCTCGTTCACAGCCAACCTCCACATCTTGAGCAGCAAAAGCAGTTCAGCAACACATGGAGGAAATGGTGAATCACCTGGAGCAAAACACTTCCAGAGGCTAAAAATACAAAGAAAATACATTTTCCCACCTGATCTCCCACCTGGAAGAGGAGCTGCTCCTTGTCACAGGCCAGACTTCTGGAGAAGCCTGGCTGCCACGTGGGCTGACCCCTACAAAAGGTGATGATGAGGAACAAGTGGTTCTGCTGCCATCAGTGATGGGAGCACCCAGCAGATACCCTGGTCCAGGCGTGATCACTGCACATTGTGCCCTGGCAGCTGAACTCTCTCCACATGCTGGTCCTCACTGCAAACGCAGCCTGCAAAAGAAAAGGGCCTCTTCAAGTAAACCTCTAACTCCCATTATGGCTCACAGGCAAGAGGGGCTGCCTTGGAAGTGGTTTTTACAGCAGATTTCCAGTACTCAAACTCACCTCAAATGAAGCACAGGTCCTGGCTACACATGAGGTGCCTCTGCCCAGCACTTTTGGTGCTTCCACTCTGCTTTCTACAGATTTCAAGAAGCCAAAACAAAGTAGTTTCAGGCCAAGTCTTAAAGTGAGGTTCAGGGTGGGAAGAAACAGCCTGGCGATTTTCATACAACTCCTCTTGTCATTTAGTACAGAAGCACAACTGCGTGACTTGAATGAAAAGACAGGAGCAGTGGCTAATTAGCAAAGATAACCAAGTGACTTTATTTCTTTCCAAGGAAGTCGGAGCTCAGTGTTTCAGGACACATCTCAATTATGGCCTCAAATGAGCTGTATTTTTTTGAACAGGAGCTCTTCCGCTCTTTGTGAGTTCCCAACGTTTACAATTACAAAACTGCTTTAAAAGGAAAATCTCTTTCTTTAAATAATCACATGAATATGTTCACCCTTGTGGCAGAATAATGTGGAAAACCCGACTTTGTCCATCTCTGATCCGCACCACAATACATAAATATACAATAGACCAAAATTCCACATGCTCTCAGAACAAGAACTCGTTTATACAAGGAAAGCCCATTACAGTGTCGCACAGAACAATGGCACTAGGAGGAAGCAGACCACAGGAAGAATGGGAATGACCTGGTTTTCCACAGCCAGTTTTTCCACACGTGCCTGCAGCCTGACACACACCAGCACCGTGTGTGATACCAGCAGGGAGCAAGCAGGGAACAGTCTCAAGGAATCCTAGAGCAATAACAGAGGATTACATGGTCACATTCAGGCCTATAAACATTCCCATATGGTGACGGCTTGCCTCTTCCTTCCTTTTTGTTTTCAATTATTACACAGCTTTTCAACCCCTTTTTAGATGTGCCATATCCAAGCCATTGCTCCCTTTCTGACCAGCTCCACTAGGCAAAGGTTTTAGATGCAAGATTCTGGAACAACTCGGCTTTGCTGGAATGTTCTCAGCCACCGGTACCAGCTTCAGACGCACAAATTGTTTGAACCTTGCTAAATTCTCCCCTAATTAACTGCATTTTCCTTTATTTTCAGATGATCCTTACCAAGCACAGAGTTTTAAAGCTGTGAGAAGTAACTCCTGCTTCCTGCTGAAGTCGTTTCTGTCATCGACGGCAGCAGAACCAGTTGTTCAGTGCTTGCTAGACACCAGGTTTCATAACTATCCTCACCCACAGGTTTAAACAGCAACTCACTCGTGCTCTGCACATGCACGGGATAGCATTAAGAATGCAGGATGCACAGATTTGCAACAAAGGAGTAGCTGCAGCAATGTGAAAGCCAGCGTGAAGGGAACACAAAATGCAATAGATGAGGATGGTGCCAGATAGATCACAAAGAGCAGTAATGAGTCCCACCCCCTTCCAGCAGTAACAGGGGCCCTGCATGCACCAAAGGCATTTCTCCCAGCACAACCAGCAACACAAAGGAAGCCCTTCTCCAACCTCCCCCACTGCTCATTCTGCCTTTAGGGAAGCAAACCTCCTTGGGACATCTACCCTCCAACATCCTCACTCCACAACAAGGGTAGCAACCCCTGCTGCATGCAGGACATCCTCCAGGGAAGTACCTCTGACAACTGCCACCTCCACCCCTGAACTGGTCAACTGAGGGGGAGCTGGTCTTTTAAGAGGGGTGTGGATCCTATCAAAGCCACTGCAGGACAGGCCACTGAAACAAAGGCCATAGCACACAGGACCAGAGGGAACCAGCAACGAAGTCGGTAAATTCAGACACCCACCTAGTAACTGCAATGACTAAATGGCATAATGGTGGACAAAGCAAGCAGCAGGAATCTCATGAAAAACTAGATGCTCCTGTACACTTCAGAGGAGATGCATGCACTGTCCAAGTGCCACATGCAGCCCCTTCCCAGCCAAACTGTAACTGAAGGGTATATCCCCTCTCTTCTGAACCAGCTCGTGCCTCCAGCTCTCAGCTCACAGCAGCATCTGGCTCAGGTAGAGGCTCACAGGTGTCTGCGGTGTGGATCCATCACCAGATCCTGACCAGGAAAGCAGAGGTGATCACCTGCCTTTGCCTTCCAAACCACACTCCCCTCGGCACTCAGAGCCGCTGGCAGTAGAGTTCATACATGCTATTTGCCAGCTTCTGTGTCTCTTGAAAAGCTTCGCAGCTCTCCTCCCAACTTGCAGGTATCTGTTCCTCCCCATAATAAGCCCCTGCAATAGCTCCTGCCATGGTAGCAATGGTGTCTGTGTCTCCACCCAGAGAGATGCAGTAGATGATGGTCCTCTGCAGGCTGCTGTAGTGATCAGGAATGTCTGGGTCAGCCTCCATACAGCGCAGGAAGGAGTAAATCGCAGTAGGGACTGACCTCAAAGCGGCGATGCCATTGCCTGTAACAAAGCCAGGCATCATCAGTGCTGCAGAACATTCCTGTCTGCCTTCCCACAGAAGGCCCTTTTCCCTTCTAACCACGGCTTCCTGTTGCCAGCTGCTTCCTGTACTGGTATTATCATGACAAGGCGCACAAGCCTGCATCTCTAAGGCCCCCCCCCATAGCTCCCCAGTCCTAGGCACATCCAGATACACCCGTATAGCTTGGCCATACACATCTCCCCATTCCCATCCAACATGATGATCTGACAGTCATTAAGACAAGACAACTTAGAATACTAAGTAATATAATGCACAATTAAGTTTTCCTTAGCAAGACATTTTTTCCCCCGCTGTACAAAGAGGGAGCATTGGGTCAAGACTCAAAATTACTGGCTGGTGAGCACAACAGCTTGTAATTTTCTAGCACATTCTATGCCCACAGGTAGCAGAGGCTGAAGTGGCAACCTGCCGGAGGACACGTCAGCCTGGCTGGCTGAGTCAGCCCTGCTTTCAGCTCTCTCCTGGTACCCAAGAGTCAGAAAGGTACTTACCCAATTCAAACAATACATCCGCTTTTGGAACACTGCTGAGTTCCAAGAATTCCTTTATTTTCTTTAGGCGCCTTGAAAAGGGTAAATCTTCAAATCCCAGCCTGGAAACAAAGAGTACAATGGAGAAAAGAGAATGTGAATTCAGAACAAACTGTATACAGCAGAGTCAGTGCTCCCCACAGCTACTTACGCTCGTGCGTCAGTAAGAGATTTATCATCTGCTTCCACATCTTCCATGTGGCTAATGAGCTGCTCCAGGAAGGTCTCTTTGCTGACCTCTCCCTGCAGGGCAAGATGCACAGCCAGGGCCTGCAGGATGGCTCCGTTGTAGCCCAGGGAGTTGGCATGAGTCAATTCAGCACTCAGCTTCGCAAACTGTGAATGAAAACACATCCTTAGCAAGGCTGCCTGAGAGGTTCTGCTGAGCCTGGCCTGACAGCAGCACTGCCAGAGCACAGGTGCCCACAGGAGCCAAGCATGGTACCTTCTTGACATCCTGGACATCAGCATAGGTGAGAGAGATGCCTGCCACCCTCATGGCACCACCATTGCCATAGGAGCCTTTCCCATTAAACTGGGCTCTTGCTGGTTCAAAGACATCGCTGCACTTGGGGCTCAAGAGCTTCTTGAAGACATTGACAACAGCCATCCCATAGCCCCTGTTGGGCTCCTTCTTGTACTCCTCAGCAAACCTGGTGTGGGTGAGAGCGCAGCAGGTGAGGAAAAACACAGGGGGTATTTGGTCTGCTTCCAAAGTTTGTAAAGAGGTTGTTGATAAAGACAATTAATAACCTGTGGGTAATTCCATGACAGGGTTCAAGCGATTCAGTTCTGCAGGGAAAGAATCTGATGCCTGAAAAATCAGTGTGAAAGGAGGAAAGGGTGAACAAACCATCACCTCTCACAACCCACTTGTTTCCCTCTTGACTTTGCCTTGAAATAGAAGCAAACTGGAAACATTTCCATGGGTCACAACCACAAAGAAAGTCTTTTGTTCGAGTTCAATGGAAGAGTTTTCTAAACAAATAAATGTTCTCCCTTAAGTGGAACCAAATGCTCCCAAGGCTGTGGATTCAGAAAGGAAATGGATCATAAACAAACTGGAGCTGACCTCACTAATGCTAACTGAATTAAGGGAAGTACAAACATAAATAGCAACAAATAAACATCAAAGAAAAGGCTTCTGCCATTTCTAAGCCTCATCTTCCACAAAGGTGGGTATACACACACCGCTGCAGCAGAGCAAGTCCTATCCTACTTCATTCAAGGCAGGCTCTGACCCTACACCAGAACTAACACTGCTGCTTGCTCCCGGCCAGTGCAAAGCACACAGTGAATTACAGGATTAGCCATCACTTTCTTATCTTCTTTCCCCCTCCACTAACAATGACTTTGCCTTGGCCCCTGCCCCCTTTCACAGAACATGACAGTAGGTGCTTAATCAAGGGAGTTTTGCCTTCACCAGTAAATGCCAACACTCTGGCCCCTGAGGCTGCTGCAGTCCTTACCTCTTGGCCATGTCAACTTCATCAAACTCCCTCTTGGCCAGCAGGGACTGCACCACCGACCTGCTCATGGCCGTGTCATCCGTGTATGAGAGCGTTTCTAGAACAGAAGGTTAAAACGTAATGAAACCACCCAGGGACAAACTCTGCTCCTCTAAAACCCCATTGCCAGCACCTCCCCGTTCCCCGAGGCCTAATTCCCTCTACAGATGGATTAAAACACTACCAGAGGTTGCCCGGCACTCAGCTTGTCACTGGCTGTGGTCATCAGTTAGAGCAAGAGAGATGCACCCACAGCAAGAACGAGACAGACTGCATTTACAGATTAACAAGAATGAAGGTGTCTGATACCCAGAGGCATGTAAGCACAAGTGAGACAAGTCGCTTTCTCCACAATTTTACAGCGTAAGCTGATGGAAAGAGAAAGGACTGTTGCATTTCTGAACACAACTGCAACAGAATCAGTGCCTTTAAGCTCCTCCTGGCAGGATCTACAAGGATTGCTGCACAGCTCAGAACCCCAACAGGGACACATCATTGCTTGCTGAGAGTTAAATAAACCTTCTCGTGCTTCTCGTACTCCTTATCTGGGCTTGGTAGCTCTGTGCCTTGCTGACACCCCTGCTTTGATACCCCGGCTCCCAGCACACTACACGCCTGCAGACACCCATGGGTGTCCGGGGAGGCCCCCGCCGAGGTGAGGGGCAGGACCGGGGGGCCCCCAAAGCCCGAATCTGTGGGGTGCTGGGGACAGCCCCGAGCCCCGTCCCGCTCCCGCTGCTCCCGCCCACCTCTGCGGGCGCTGCCGGCCGCTTCCCCCGCATCAGGCGGCCCGGGCGCCGGCTCCAGGCCTCGGAGGAAGCTCAGCAGGTCGGGCAGCTTCACGACGCTTCTGCCTTCGAATACGGCGCCCAGGCAGTCACCCAGCAACGCCCCGGCCAAGCAGCCCCGGAACCGGCCGGGTCCCGGCCGAGGCCGCGCCGCCGCCCGCCCCGAGCCCGAGCCCCAGCCCGAGCCCGACGCCGCCATCTTCCACCGCTCCTCCGGACCGGCAGGGGGCGGCTACCGCGGACAGCGCCCCCTGGCGGCTTGGAGGAGCTTGGCGGCTGCGCGGGCCCGATGAAGCCGGCGCCGGATTTGCCTCTGGATTGGGAAAAACGCGGGGTTGTCCCTTAATTCCGCGTTATCAGAAGGGAGCCCCCACCTGCCCTCCCCCGGGGGGATGCCGAGGAGCATGCCCCACCTGGGGGAAGAAAAGCCGGCCAAGCCCCGCTCCCGGCGCAGACACTGTGATTCCTCTTGGGAAGAAGGCGCCTGGAATAGAAGCAGTAAAATCGAGGCAGGACACAAGCACTGCAGCTCCAAAGCCGCTCCCTAAGGAGGCAGAACAGGCTCCAGCACGTGCTTCCATCACCGCGTTCCCCCCGCGAGGGGAAATCCCAACCTAAAACTGCACAGACTCAAAGGAGCCGGGAGAGGGGAGAGCCAACGAGGGGCTCCGGGAGCCTGCAGCCGCGCACCGTCCCATTCCCGAGCCCTGCCTCACACTTGGAAGGGCTTTCAGCCACTCAAGAGCCCAGACGGATTCAATCCCTGCCATGAAAGGCTTCCAGCGCTGTCGGATGACAAAGTTATCTTGGGGACAGCCTCTTTTTATTGTTTGTAATGCTCCTGGGAGCATCACACAGGGATTGGAGGGGGGGCACAGACAGTTATATAATAAACCTGGAGCAGAATTCCAGTCTCCTAACACGACACAGATGTCCGCTTCCCTCGCTATGGAGCGCAGTCAGTAGCTCTCTCTTTCACCAGCTCCTGCTGCCCGTTTGTCTGCACTGGAAGCATGCAGGTTGTGGCCTGGGGAAGTGTCAGCCTCAGGCAGAAACCTCTTGGAGAGAACAAGGAGCTTCCTCCGGGTGTCCATGCACTTGTTGTCCAGCACCAGGGAATGCGCTTTGTAGCCAAGAGCTGTCCGGATGCAGTGAAGTTGGCGGTAAAGAGCATCCAATGAATCCCTGCAAACAAGAAGTGAAAGGAGTTGGGTTCAGGCACCACATTCACTGCCCAGGCTGGGTGGGAAACACCTGATTTCCCACTTTCTGGCAGCAGAAATCTTTGTGCACCGTTTGCCTTTGCATGAAGAGCAAAGGCATGAGGCAGTTCTTGGTGCTGAGCAGCCCGGTTTGGGGCTGTGAGCAGCGAGCTCACATGCTTCCTGTGAAGCATCCTATCGAGCCAGGCTGAGAGAGCTGGGCTTGTGCACCCTGGAGAAGGCTTGGGGAAGACTTTCAAGCAGCTCCAGTGCCTAAAGGGGCTACAAGAAACTTGGAGAGGGGCTTTGGACAAGGGATGCAGGGACAGGACAGGGGAATGGCTTTAACTGCCAGAGGGGACACTGAGATGAGCTCTGAGGCAGTTCTTCCCTGTGAGGGTGCTGAGGCGCTGGCACAGGGTGCCCAGAGAAGCTGTGGCTGCCCCATCCCTG
>JANRGW010034428.1:35067-56609 GCA_024733675.1 Psilopsiagon aymara | reverse complement strand
CCTTCCTCCTTATATAACTTCCCCTGTTTAAGTTTTAACCCATTCCCCCTTGTCCTATCACTACAGACCCTAATGAAGAGTCCCTCCCCAGTGTCCTTATAGGCCCCCTTCAGGTACTGGAAGGCTGCTATGAGGTCTCCACGCAGCCAAACAGCCAACTTCATACAGACCTGTTCTTTATGTCTGTCTTGATATCCCTCACATAATTTTGTTACAATTTTTCACCAAGTTTTAGAATTTATCATCTCCCATCTCTGAAATCTAAGCTTTCAGTAATTTCCTATTACAAGAGAATTTCTCTTCCAAATATATATATATATATTTTGCACAAAATGACTTTCAGCTGAACTTATTTATATGGCCATCTGTGTAATTACTATGACTTTTACTGAACCAGCAGCTTGAAAAGCTTATTAGGTGGATTCTGCTTCTCCTGGCATCATCATTAGTTCTGCCATTGACTTCAATGGAAGCAGGACTAGACCCCCTGGAAAAGCCTCATTATTGGATAACTCAAAGCTTTGGTGAGAATTGAAAGAAATTGCTTGTTTCTTTCTTTGTTTCTTTCTTTTTTTTTTTTTTTTAATTTTGAATCTCTTAATTGGCTCATCCAACCACTTTGTGAGATGATTCTGTATCTCTGAATGCAATTTCCTATGATTAAATAGGAAAGGTTCCCTTCCTCAATTGCCGTACAACAAGAACAATAAGTAAGTTCTGAGGAAAAGGACAAATTCCGATCTGAGTGCTACAAAAGCATCTTGTTATGCACCAGGAAGCTCTTGGTGAAGAAGGAAATGTGGTAGGTGAGGGACTGGGTGGAAGGAAGAGGAAGAAGGAATTCAGTCTGAGAACTGGGAGTTCAAGGAGAATTAATCCAGTCTATTTCTCTCCAGGCTTTTGGCTCAGGTGGAAACAAAAAAGGATTCAAAAGGCTTCATCTATGTTCTCTTCTCTGTGCCGATGCCAGCTCCTAAAGCGTGCCCTCTTGAATCCTGTGTGATTAAATGTAATAGTGTTGGTTTGCACCAACCAGGGTTGGACAAATGAAGGCTGTTGAACAGAAGACATTTGCTACCCAAGATGAAGTTCAAATCCTTCATAAGCAGCAGCTGGGGATCTCTCAATCGTAATTCCCTGGGATAGCCCTTGGCTCAGGTCCCACCTGCCCTGAGCTGCTCCAGCTGGTCTCCTCATTGAATTAATCATGCTTAGGTCTCTGCCTTAAATGATAAATCAGCCTTCATCTCTCTTATCAGAATGGAGAATTAGGTAATAGAGTGCCTTTGTTATGCTAGCTGCAACTTTCTGTGGGAGGGAGGTTCTATGGCCCTGTTAGAGAGAAGGGATCCAGGCTGGCTCCACAGAAGCAGGCTGTGGATGTCCAGATGACATGCAACAGCAGGTCCTAATGTTCTATTTGTCTTTCAAAATCCAGAGTTTTCTTTTCTTGAGACTGGGCTCAGGATTTCCCCTGTGACTGGCGCTGAACTACTTTAACAGGGCAAATTATATTTGTTGGTCTAAAGGCTCCAGGGTGCCTAGTAAACTTTATATTTTAATTGTTACTTTATTTTAACTTGATTCACACTAAGCAAAAATATGCTCCAGAGTAATGCCAGATCCAGTCTGTGTTGTTTTCAGCCTACCACATGCTAGCTGTCTCTAAACAAACAGTTTCTAAATCATAATTATGCTATCTCATTTTTTATCCATAATTTACTCTGAACATATTCAGGAATACTTGCCCCAGTCATTTCCCAGGCAGTGATCTGGTAAGTGATTCAAAAGTACTCATGGTCATAATTTATTCAGATTACAAATAGCGAAGCAATTTAACAATTGCTCATGTATTGGTATTCTTCAGACCAGCGTACTTGGGGTTTTTTTCTCTTTGTTCTTCTGAAATAGATCTATTCTGGTGCTTGTGAGATAGAAAAATAATTGTCCCACCAGTCCTGAAACACATAAAGAGCTGGAATTCTATGTCCCCCTGCTGGAAAGATGTGCCGGGTATGCATAAGGTGATACACTATCACCTGATCTTTGTTAACCTGGCAGTTTGGAAAGCAAAACAGACTGATACATATTGAATTCCTCCACAGCTCAATCACTGGGGAGTCCACCACCAGGATTCTCTTTTAATGAAACAGACCATTTTTACTTGCAAAACATACTTATCATGCATCAGAACACAGGATTGATATAGATTCTGGTCATTAGAATCTGAAAAATCAATGTTTTTACAGCATAAAGAAAAAAAAAAAAAACAAATTAAAAATCAGTGCTACCCTATTAGGATGATAAAAATACCTTCAAATCTTTATTATGGAAAAAAAAAAAAAGGCTTACCTAAACTTAACTTTACAGAGAAGTATTTTTAAATGACTGTCTACTAAAAGAGTGAGAAAGCTGGGTGGTTGGAGGGTTTTTTTCCCCCAAAGAGACTGCTGCTGTAAGGCATTGTGTTATTGGTTGTGTTAAGCAAGTTGTGACATCCATCAAGATGAATGTGTTTATGTACATACCTGGTGACATAGTTTGAAGTGGTATATTGCAGGTATAAAATCCTGATCAAACTTACCTACAGTAAATCTTTGCACAGTAATTGTATTTCTTTGTTCATTGCAAAATCGGAGCCGCTGCCTGGAAGTATGCAAGCATTTAATTTTGTCATATAATTCCCTCAATTTCAGGCCATGGTAAGTAACACCTTCAGTATATGTCAGCTGTCGATTCCTGTTAGAGCTATTATATGGTTTAGGTGTAGCTACCTGACAATTAATACTGTGTGTTATGAATTCATCACTCGAAAAATGGCAGAAGAGATTGAATAGTAAGGATTCTGTATGAATTAACACAACCTGCAAAATAACATTTCTGAAAGCTTTATTGCTGTGCTGGGTTTTCATGGAGGAGAGCGCAGACTACGCTCTCCAGGCAAGTGCTTTGGAGGAGTGGAGATAAATCTCGTCTGACCAAGAGAGACCTCTATAGGTGTTAGGGTTTTTTTCAGTCCAAAGACCTTTGGATGCTGTTCCATGAATCTACCAAGCAAAAGATGTGCCCAGTGTTCAGCTGCCAAGTCAGAGGAGATGGAGGGAACCCCTGACCATGCTCCAGGGAGAGCTGTGATACCCTCCTCAGTGCCACCTACAGTGCAGTACCCCCTGGGCTGAACAAGGTGCCCTGGGAACTTCAGCCAAGTTGGAGAGATGTCTGTATAGAAGGGACATGTAAGCAAGTGGCCGCCAGACCCACAGCCTGAGTCGGGGTCCAAACATGTACAGGGCTGTTCCTTCCCAGGGCTCTGTGGTGAAGTTAATTAAAGGCCAGAAGAGCTTTTAAACAGCCAGCTTGGTTATACTTCTCTATGAGGCATACTGGGATGCAAGTTACTTATTATTCTGTCTGTTCTGAGTATGTACAAAGGCCCCAGAGAGAGCAAAAATAGAAGGAAGCATGCATTCCTATGGTTTTGCAGCGTTTAATTTCTGCTTCTTCTGAGGAGCATAATCAGTTTTCATAGGTAGCAGCCTCTACTGACAATACTCTGTCGTTTGAATAGCACAGTAGGGTGTAACCTTGATGTAGCTCTTTTTGTATATTTTGGAAAGCTTGCTGTCTTTCTCTATAACTGATGTTTATTGACAGAACTAAAGGCAGCCTAATGGAAAAGATGAACATCATTTACAATTGTACTTTCTGCACCAGTCTTCAAATTGTTCTCTTCTCGCAGGTAACAACAAGACTTGCATGGGTAATAATGCTGCCAAATAAATGAGACATGTAAAAGAGAAATGCTAAATAGTATTTCTCTGAGAGGAATACTAAAGACAGCGATGGAAAGCAGAGCTAACAGCTGTTGGTTCTTTACAAAGCTTCTGTAGTCTGGGTACAAGATTAAAGCCTGTAAGAATCTCATCAGCCTCCTTTCTAAATTTCCCCAAGATCATTAGGTTTTAATCCATACATGCAAATAATTTGCCAGAAGTTGTAACTGAGAACAGATGCTGCAAAATATTAAGGCTAAATTAGGATGAGTGTTTACTTTTTGTAATAACTCTTTTTGCCCTGAAAGATCAGTATGCTGAAGTTTCTCATGCAAAAACAGGATTGATGGTTGCTGCTGGACACTTTTCAGTCATTGAGACTAAACACATTTATTGCTGGAACCACATACTGGAGACTATTGAGAATGAAATGTTCTGTTGCAGAGAGAAAAGATGAAAAGACAGTACTCCAGGGAAAACACAAAGAAGAAAAAGAAAACAAATAAACCCTGACTTCTAAAAATGAAGAATACAAAACCAAAGGGCTTTCTATTTTTTGCTAAATCTGATTTTCTCATTGGTATCTCCACAGGCTCAATACTGCTGCTATTCCATGCACACATGCTGCCCTGGGTGATATTTAGAATTGCAGTATACATTTGTATGCTATTGCCCACTGTATACAATGTGGCTGCACTGGATAGAAATTCACGAGATCTCTGTTACAACTCACAGTCATAGCATTGATGTCTGGCCTTGAGCAAGCTGCCCAATCAATCCTCCACTCAGTTGCTCAGCAGTAAAATGGAAAGCAAAATTCTGCTCTGGTTACAGCTGGTTTCTCTTTTCTTTTGTCATCTGAAGCTTTTAGGAAGGGTACTATGAGCACTTAGATAAAGGTCCTTGTAAATTTCCCACAACTTCAAATACCAATCAGTAAACAAGGGAAAAACTATTACCACAATAAGGTAATTACATTAATATACTCCTTGGTCATGGTGCATTATTCATAGGTATGCTGCGTGATATAGTATACAGTTTTATTTTTTTAATAAGTTTGGCTAAGTTGAGTCACTGCCACAGCATCGTTAATCACAAAACCACATGGAGAATGCCAGATCTGCTACTGTGTAGAGTCAAGTCTAGAAGGAAGATGGGGGCTTAAGCATGTGGACCTGAATGGCCGACCTTGAAGCACAGGTATTCCCCTGAGCACTCTCAGTTATGGCACTAGGGAAGATCCGCAACACAGGAGTACTCGGCAGTTCATAATTTAATGCTGCATATCACTGGAAAAGGTGTAAAAGGATCTTTTTATTTCTTATCATTCAGCAAATAGTAGTTTCCACTCTACTTAGTTGCTTCTTTGATGTGCTGCAACTGGATTTCCTACCTCTCCCTCTCAGACCTTTCCTTCAAGTTAGAGCATGCAGTAAGCCAGTGTCTGTGTGAAGTGTATAAATCTGCTGTTTCCCTACTCATAAAATTTGCATAGCTGTTGCACTGCCAGACGCTGCCTGTGTTTTCAGGGCTAGAAAAACTAAATCGAAATAATCATTGTAGCACACTGTGCTAAACGCAGATATAGCACATTTCATGGTAACAGTTTGCCTGGCTGCCTTCCTTTGAAAAAGGGCTAAAATTGTCGTTCTTAGCAAGTAACTGCTGATTTGGGTTTGTTATCCACACCTGAGTTCTAGCAAACAGCTGTGCTGGCCCTCAGTGCTGCTTCAGCAGTGCTTGGGGACAGGCATTGTGCTGAGAGTAGGTGCTGTGAGGAGGTGGAGAAGGAGCTGGACACCCAATTTGCTGCACCTTTTACAGCAAAGTGCAGGTGAGGACCAGACATCTCTCAAGCTTTTGTTTCCACTGTCCTAATGACAAGCTGCTGGAGGATTTGGAACTGCTCCATCATGACAAACAAAACTGTATTCTGTATCCCCATCAATCTATGCATGATGTCCCTGCAAGCAGCAGGGTTTCAATCCACTTACGTATTTCATCATGCAGCAACTCTTCTCCAAGCCAATGCATTGGCCTATGGGTATTTATAATGATACAATTTTTCATCATTCAGACAGTTCATTAATTGTACACCTTTAGAAAACTATTACATGATACTCATGTAGGTCCACTGATTCAAGCCCAAACTTTCCATGAATTTCAATGAAATGCTTGAAATCAAACTCCATGCCTTTACATTCTTGTACTTTTTAATATAGTTGCTAAAGATCAACAACAAAGTTTTTAGCATCAATAGTGATCTAAATATTGACCCCTACATTTAAGAGTAGCATTCACAAAAATCCTACTGAAGTGGTTAGGTACTTGAAAGATCAGGAACATCAAAGATTTGCATGGCTTGAGACGTGTGGTTGGGCTAAGCATCAGCCTCAACACCTGCTTGAAACTGAAGCCTATATGGGTTACATGTGTTGAACTCCTCCTGTCTATGTGTTGTGAGAGGCCCACTCCAGCAGGCACATACGGTGTGTCCAACCATTCTAATAATGTGACATTCACTCACATTAACTGATGAGCACCCCCGCTAACAAGGTAGGAGCTACCCTCAGCTAGCTGGCTGATTATTTAAATGAAATGATATCCTAATATTTATGCATGTACCTAAAATCTTTTTCTCCAGAGGAGTTCAGCAATGACTTGAAAGCCATTGTAGTCAGCCAAGGGAATCAACAGCTAACAATGTAAGTCACAGCATACCCAGTCCCAGAAAGCAACTTCACCCAAAGTACTCTATCCTGTGTGAACATAATCAGCGGTCATTGTTTCTATTTCCTGTAGGAATTTAGTAATGAGCTGCATTATAGATATCCTTTATATAGTTGTATGAAAATATAACCTGCAAAGTGTCTATTGTTTTCAAAGGTTTTACAGTATAAACCTCTCTAGCCAGTTTTCAGGGGAAATGTAATCTGCTGCAGCTAAATGATATGTTTAAAATCCAATTTATTATCAGCCCGGCCATACTGTCTTGTCCAAACCACAGTGAGGAGCAGAATATAACATTATGTAGAGGATCAGAGGTCTGTACCTGTTAAAATAAAAAGTGTCTGTAGTAGCTAGAAGTGTTGTTCATTCACATTCTAACTAAAGATTTAAAACTACTTCATCTGCACTGTGATTAACCTCTTTTATGCTATTACACAAGGTGTATGGGAGCGCTGTGCCATTCAAATAACCCATGCTCATGTCTGTCACCCTTCAGTTTTACATTCATATGTAGAGTCCTGACTATAACTAGAAAAATGTTATAAAACTTGTACATTTCACGTCTCATGACAAAGTGGATCAGTCTGTCTGTCTATCTATCAATTGCTGTATTGACCTGTCACGTTTTAAGGACCCAGTGCGCAAAACAAAAGAGCCTGTTACCTAAAGCCAGCTCTTTGCTACTGAAAGTTTACAATGGAAATGTGAATCAGAACTGCAGTGCTAAGAAGAGGGGAAAACATGAACTCAGGTTATGCCTGGTTATAAGAAAAGACGAAAAAAAAGCCACTAAGGAAAAGGATATTTTAGCTTAACCACAGCTTCGCCAGGGGCAAAAAAGCCCCAGCTCTGGGAGATCCCAAGCACATGCCAAGCCCAGAGCCGGTTGCAAAGGCCAGTTTGGTCTGACCTGGAAAGCTGTGCCAGTGTTGGAGCAGCACAAGAAGTTTTTCATATTAAACATAAACTCAATAATTTTGCTACATTTTCTGTAACTTATTCCAAAGTGGGAAATTTGTGTTTTCAAATAAGAAAGTAATTTCATCTCTCAGTCTTGCCTAATGCTAAATCTGACCGTGACTAGTATAATGTTGGCTTGACACAACACACTCAGCTGTTGAAATTGCTATTCCAGAGTGGAGAATGATGTCTCTGGCCCACTATATCACGAGTTTCTCAAAACTGTTTGGCATTACCAACTCATGAAAAGCAGATGGTAGAAAACTCTGAGAAAGTGTCTTTCTCAGCAAGAGTCAGCTTGAGTCT
This sequence comes from Psilopsiagon aymara, assembly GCA_024733675.1. NCBI lineage: Eukaryota > Metazoa > Chordata > Aves > Psittaciformes > Psittacidae > Psilopsiagon > Psilopsiagon aymara. Next base: position 48,840 of record JANRGW010034428.1, on the reverse strand, counting down.
CTTAAGAAAGCGACAGGATAATGAAAGAATGAGGTATGTGAGTCACAGTAAGATGAGCCTGTGTTGTCTGGACCCTCACAACTCTTACTTTCTTAAACATGTATTTTTCATAGTCCTCTTAGAAACGTAACTATGCTTGAGACTCAGGACCCTCCCACGAATGGGTGAATGTGCATGGACACATAAATCTGCATAACTTCTATTTCCTGGAGAAAATGGGATGTAAAACAAGAGAGGAAAAAAAAATTAGGAAAAGAAAAAAAAAAGGCAAAGTAGTGCCTCCTTTTTGCACAAATGTGTAGCCATTACTGAAATGTAACAGAAGACAGCCATGATCGACACCTTCAGCAGCAAACAGGGGATTGGATCCATTCAATTCAAGCTCCACAGAGGAGAAACTCTGTGCTTCTCCTTCACCCTTGAAACTTAATCAGGACTGAGAAGTGCAAAGAGCCACAGAGCACATAAAACAAAAGCAGCATTTTAATGAAATTCTTCTTTGGAGCATTATTTTTTACCTGCATTCCCAAGGTAATTAGAGGTATTTGATCACTGCCTGAATGCCTCTTTCTCCTGCTTCCCGAACATTGTCTGAACCTGTTGGTCGATTTCAAACAAATCAAATCTGATTAAAATTTCCAAAAATCTCTATGGAAGCAGGTGGCCAAGGGGGGCCCCCTGAGGTCCTTAGTGAAGAAAAGCAGCAGGTGGCAGGGCAGGGGACATGCCACCTTGTGCTCAACTTCAGTACATTTCTTTGTGGGAGCACAGTGATGTCAGCCTGCTGCACCTCACACCTTCTCAGGCATCTCCTTGACCATGGGGGCTGCAGAAATCCAGCCTTTCATGCTGCCACTTATAACTCTTTCCTATCCTAGTATTTTGTATTTTCTGATTGACAGAATATTTTACCTGGACTATCTTCATCTCTAGCTACAACCTTTCTTTTTTAATCTTCTGCTCCTTCAGATAAGACTCTATAAATATGTCAATGTCATTTTTGTTATTAATAATTCTTACTTCTTTTGTTTTTTTTGTTTTATTTTTGGTGATGTAAGTTGCAGTCATATCTCTAGCCACTATATGACTGCTTAATTTGAAGTAAAAATGTCCCTGAAATATTTACTTTTTCTCTTTTGGGGCTTTATGAATGTCTTCTAAACCATGAATGCTTCCAGCCTGTTCTTTCATTTAAGATGCAATTTACTACCTGAATAAATAGTCAGTTTTCTGTCAGTTGTCATACATAAGTTTTAAACTCCTGCAGAAAGCTTATCCAAGGCTTGGTTTACCAAGCTGTTTTGGCTATTGTTATACACAGGTCAATGGTCAGTGGAAAAATTCCTTGTTCACTCGCTCCCACATTCAGACGGAATTATATCCTTCTGGGCAAGGGGAAATATTATATCCTGAATGATATGGCACAAGTATATCATGTTTTTAGTAGACTTCTGCAGTGGAAGTATGCCAGAGTTACCTCACATTTCAGGCAAGGGGATTCACAGCTTTGCAAATGAGAATTGAGAGAGAGAAACCTTGGCAGAGGGGTCCCAGGTATGGGTGTGTTATTGTCTCCCTGCTGTAAAGAGAAAAGAGAATATTTAGGAAGGTAAAAAATTCCAGGACTATACCCAAGCTAGAGTGCCAGTGCAGTCATGTCATTGCAGGGCAAGGGAATGTCGTCCGTGTGCAAACAGGCATGTATCTCATACTGAATGTTACTGAGAGGAAATACCCCAACTCAATGAAGCCAAAGCTGAATTTTCCTTGCCAATGTGCTTCTCTTAAATCTCCTATGCTTAACTGTACAACTACTTCTTAGAAAAATGCAGTAGTTAAGGAGAATAATTTGATTTGTGTCTGTCCTACTTCATACTAAAATAACCAATTCATTATTCAAATATCCGCTGCTCAAGATGAGGTATAACTGGGAAGGAGGAAGTGCTGACTAAATGGCTCCACAACTGCATCTGTTTCTTGTGAGCAGCTGGTGGCAATGAACTGTTATTAATTTTATTATGTATGTTGTAGTTGCCAGAAGCAAGTTGGATGCAAAGCTCTAAATAACAAGGTGTATAGAATAGAAATGGCTTCCCTGTAGGGGCTGCACCTTCTCAGTAAAGGCTCTGTTTACTTCCTCTCCTCTTTTAAAATCTGTTTTGACAGCCAAAAAATATTCCTGTCGTTCTCATGATGTCAAACCAGTCACAACTCTGGATTACTCTCCCATGATCCCACATGGCTGAGACACCAGGACCAAATAGTAAGTATTGCAGGAGATGCAACCTACTGCTCCTTCTTTCTCTCCTTGGTTTCCTCACATAAAAGCCAGTCTTTCCAGTGCTCTTTTTATCATCAAGAGCAAGGAGTACATACCACAGAGGCAACCTCTGTGGTACGAAAGTCTTCTGTGTAAAGCTTTCAAAGATTTCGTGCCTGTAATGAACAGCTTTTTAATGCGTTACTGGGTCTTCAGAGATATTTAGGATAACCCATTGGCCCCTGAAGAGAAAAGGTGACAGTAAATGGCAATTTTCTTCTGTTTTTATTTCATGCCCAATGGACTATGAACTGGATTGGAGTCAATGAAGCATGATGGAGTATAGTACAAATCAAGCTGCCTATGCAGAAATAGGACATGTACAACTTTCTCCTCCTGACAAATTTATATGCCAAAAACTTTGGGGTTTTTAAACTGTCTGTGGGGATCAAATGATCTATTGAAATGAAAAGGAGGAAGATGGCCAATTCATTCAATAACAGTTTGTAAGGACAGGTTGGTACTCAGATTTGAAGCTGGTGTATTATTCCAGAGTCACAGAACCGAAGAGATTAACATGCACCCGGTACGATACCAAGTTCCTACAAAGCACATAGGATTAAATATTTTTTTTTGTTTACTCTATTTTCCTCATGGTTGTAAATGGCTACAGATGCACAAAGTCATTCAGTTATTCACACTCCTTTATTCCGTGTACACTGAACTCTTATATTTTGTGAGTGAACATATACGAGCAAGAAGAACTATGAGCCAATGTTTTGACAATTTCATCCTTGTTTTAATAGAATGAAGCTGCTTGAGTGAAATAATCATGGCACCCTTGTCACATTTTGAAAACAGGTGTTTTTCTTTTCTGTTTTGAACAGGAAAACATATTGTTCAGACAACAGCCCACAGCCACCATCAACATCATTATTTCACCTTTTTTTGAAACAGCAGCAGGCAGCAAGAGGAAGAGCTCCAAAAAAAATGATAGTAATGTCCAGGTATGTGTCTCAACCATGAACTTGGATTAACTCAGTTTATCTTCCTCCTCAGCAAGCAGTTTGGAGATATGGCAAGCAAGATGAAAGTGCCAAGTACAGCAGTACTTTCAGGCCAGCAACAATTAAGGTTATTAATACAGCATAAAGGAGCACAAAGGTTCTGCAATGAGATCACTGGAGATGGGGTGCATGGGTGAGGGTAAAGTAACACCCTGTCCTGTTCCAGGAAAACTGCTTACATTAAGGACCAGAAGGTGTCCAAGCAGACAGTTCATCTCTGTATGATGCTGCATGAGTAAGACCGAAAAACTAATTTTGAAATGAATAGTGCACTTGATTAATTTAGCTTTTTCCTGTACACAGAATATCTGGAAACAGCTCACAAATATCTCTGATTTATACATTGTTGGAATTTTGCACGGCATACCTTGTTGCAAGTCTTCTCAGACCTCTTTTGAATTGATTCAGTCTGAAATTAAAACCACTTTGGTTAGCCGAGACTAGTCCCAAATCACACCTGCTTGCTGTTCTCTCCTGAGTGGATTGACATAACTCATAATCAAGAGAACGGTTTACAGAAACCCTTGAAGGAATTCAAGTTTTCAAAGAGCTGTGTAGTAAATGCTGTATCCTAAGTTGCCTCCTTATCACTTGTGCTGCTTTCCCCAAAGGGGCACCATCTAGTGCCTGCCAGAGGGATGTCTCTCTGTAAGCCAGCATCTAAGAGCATCACTTACAAAACGATCTTTGTCTCTCAGTGGAAACCATCTCTTTTTCATGAGGTCCCCAGCTTCTACACAGTAAACACTGTGTAAGTATACTTGTGCACTTACAAAGCAATTTTCCATTCTTAAATTGCAATGGCTATGCCCTAGCTAGAGCATTCAGAGTGTTTCCAAGCTCCTAGGTCCAGGCTACACAAAGTTAAGTGGTGTGAAATTAAATGGTCCTTGATTGGAATAAATGGAAGATAGGATTTGAGAGAGATGCTGCTTTATGCATCTGCAGCTAAGTCTAGGTGCACTCTGTAGTACTTCTTCATTACAAATCAGTTTTTAAGGATAGAGTATTAAGCTTAATTTAGCTTGCCAAGACACAGAAATTCTACTGAAAAATCCAAATTAAGATAAAAAAGGAAAAAACATCTAATGGGTTTTAAAGGTCATGTTTGGTTTCTTCTGAGTGTGCAGTTTAAATTTAAATACTACCATGTGAGATAAAAAATTCATTTGAGTTACAGCCCTGGGGTAGGAGGTATTGTCAGAACATGAATTGCTCATCTAATATTCTACTTGCCTGCATTATGGCTGCAAAATCTTACAAAGCTAGAGCATAATGTGGAGAACTGTATCTACAGATATCAGGCAACCTGGATTCTATCACCTCCATTTGTGCTTTGGTAAAACCATAGTAAGAAATTCCCACTTCTGTCCCTTTGGAAACTGGTTAGTTTCAGCTTCTTGCCATTGGTTCAGGGTATGAATGATCTCTACAGCACAACACCAGCAATAATTTCTTTGTAGAGCTACTTACCACACTTGAGCAAATCATCTCTTAAAATACTCTTTAAAAACAAAATAAATAAATCAAACTTTTTCATTCCCTTTATCTGGGAAGCAGGCTTTCTAGATTTCTGGATTATTTTCAGTGGTCTTTCCTAAATCCTCACTAAATTCGTCCCTCCTTTGCCAACAGGTAAACAGCAAAGCTGTTTAAACAATGAGACCACCTTTTCCTCAGTACTACAGATAGAGATAATGCTGTTTTCTTCAGTCAGAGGAATAGAGCTGAGTTGAATTTTCCTCCCACAGATTAAAAGTTATCAGTTCATGAGGTTTAAATGCTGAAAAAAAATGAGAAATTAATTAGGAAAAAAAATGAAGGTTGCTATAATTCTAAAACTGGGGTTTCTAATTTACTAAAAGAAGGAAATGAAAAGCGGGAAATCCTGTGAGCTGATACTCATCCCAGCTTCTTAGACAGATTTTAGGCAGCAAAGGACTGATCTTTCTCATCTCACTCAATAAGTAAGCCTGCTTCCTCCAGAGGGACTCCTTTCTGTCCTAAGAAAAACTGTGTCAGTTCCCAAATGTTCTCCAAATGTTTGACACAAAAGGGTAAACTAAGGACAGAGATCTTGCTGTAAATTACTTTCTTCTCTCTTTAGTGGATTTAAATGAGATGTTTATTATCGCCTTAACATTCTTGCAGTGGTTTAGTTCTGTATAATAGCAAAGCCAGTAGTAAGTTAATTAAAAGAGCTATAATGTCTGAAAGAAGTCAGCAGGTTTCTATGGGTTGCTGATCAAAAGGAAAGTGGTTCTTTTTTAATGGTGTTTTTTTCTTGGTCTTTTAGATACAGTACGTCTCTGTAGTCACCTACAAAGTTTGCCATGATGACAAAATTAGGTGAAACTAATCATGTGAAATGAAATATGTTTTAAAATAAAATTTGCCAAAAAAAAAACCAAAAGCAAACCATCATCTTTAAAGAAAACCAGACTATTAATTTATAAGAGCCACCACAGGTCAGTCTAGAACCATAATATTCTGTAATCATGCCACCTCAATGACCTAGGTTAAGAATGAATAATGTAGGACAGAAATGATGTGGACCAGTAACGTTCTTTCACTTGAGTGGTAGTGATATATTCATGTAATAATGCCATTCGAGTCAGCAAGATGAAGCTATAGCTATATAATACTTGAAATGTAGGGAGTTGTGAGCCTGTGATATCCCTCAATCAACTGTCAAGCTTATGTGCACATAGATATTTTTAATGTCTGCATCAGTGAACCATTTGACTCTGACCATACACTGACTTTACTTTCATGTAATTGCTTTCTGTTTGTGGTGTCTTTAAAGAATGAAAGCATTCAATGTGATCTGCGTTCTGAAGGAAAAGGAAGCAGTTTTTTTATTCTTTTCCATAATGCCTTAGCAAAACCTTTTAAAATACAAATATATTCTGGAAATATCTTTGTACTCTGAAAGTTTCTGATCACCTAATTGCTGTTCTCCTGTGCTATAAACTACTTTACCTGTCCAAGGATGAATGGATTTCTGATGTAGGGAAACTTTTTTGGGGGGTGGGGTGGGGAAAGAAGGCTGTAATTTGTCATGTATATTAAAAATAGACACAAAAAAGAGGGAGATATGGCTAATAGACAAGACAAAAGAGAGCTTTCCTTAGCTTTCTGCAATGTTTCCTTGTGAAGAAATTTGTTGGTTTCAAAAAATACCGTCAACGAGGTAAGAAAAAAACACAGACTTCTAAATTTTCATTTTCAACTCTTAAGCACAAATACATCATTGTGTCTGTCTCACCTACAAACTATAAGATATTATCCCTCTGTCGCAAGTGTTTTAGTAAATACCTAGGACATTTTTGACAAAGGACTTTTTGCTGTTTCAGGTACACTTGAAAGAGGTCTTAATTTGAAAAATTCAGAAAAAAAATTTGAAAGGTATTCAATGGGAAGATTCTTAGGTCAATCTGGGCACTGAGAGAGAGAAAAGAAAACATTGTTTTAAAGCCACGAATCTGGCTGATCTTCAAAAAGAAGACAATTCAGCACAAGTTATGTTTCGAAATACTCTGGATGTTTACTGGTTTTCTGATAAAAAATTGAGACAAATATGAAAGTCTGGAAGGTCTGAGCAAGAAGGAATTAGCAGCCTCCATGCACTTTTTATTTTGGAGTCACTAGCAATTTGAGAATGCTTTGTGGCTAAAACCAGTTCGTGATGAGTATCCTTAATGTGCCATACTGATTGGGCAGGATACCCAGAAGGTGGTAAGTTTGACACAAATATTACATGAGTCCTTTGTTGTTTCTGCAGAGAACATGAGGCAATTTGTTTTCCAGCACAGTCATCTTCAAATATAAACCTATTTTAAGTCAGTGTGAGAAACAGAACTTAGGCAGTAAGAAATTTCGTGACCATTTTTCCTAGTAGATGTAGCCCTATTTTGCAGTGATAGGCAAATTAGGCTGTATTTTTCTGATCAACCCCGTTTCCTTATATATTCACCAAATTATTTAAACAGAAACAATCAGCCACAATGTCTCTGCACACTGTTCACTTTATTCATTACTTACACACTGAGATGGACAGTATATAATATAAATGCCTCATTGACTCTACTTTGAAATACTTTTTAAAAAGCTAAAAAAAGGTGTGATTAACAGTAAAAAGGAATAACAAATAATGATTAGGGAACATACTCCCTTCCCTGCATGATTATCCTATCTGGCAAGAGAAAATGGTTTTCATACCATGAGCAAACCAAATACTTTGCCAAAGGTAATTTTAAAAAGCATTTCAAAATAACAAATAACAAATATTTAATGTGGAGGAAAGATCTAAAGAATTCATAAATATTCTCAAGGTTGGTACTGGTGTCTTTAATGAGTATAGATTGGTTAATTTATTTCAGACTTTGAACTGATTAGGAACACCAACTAAAATAATACCTTGCGGCTAGAGCATGCTATATGAATAATAAGCCAAGCTCCTGCCATGAGTGACGCAGTCTTGAGTATATCTTAAGGTTTTTGGCTGCATCAAGCAGAAAAACATACACAGAAAGGGAACTATTCTGGACTAATTTATGAATACTATATTTTGATCTACATGAAAGAGTGTTCAATGTGAGAGTACGAGAGGGCTGTCAGGAGAACCAGGCAGCAATATAAGGATAATAGCTAGGCATAAGGCATAACTCCAGCCAATGTCTAAGGGCTTTCAAATCACTGGCTTTTTACTTCCTCAACAGACAGCCTACAGCAAGAGTTTGTCCAGAAAGATCAAATTCTGTAAATTCACTGTAAGGGAAGATGCTTTCCTACGGCCAGGAAAGGGTCTCTGGTAAAGGAAATTGTTCAAAGACACTGAGTGAAGAAAGATACCTGCTTATGCTTCAGAAAATTAGCTGATATAAGTAAAATTTCTGCATATTTATCAGTTCACTAGAATGCTATACATAGAATTATATACATAGTAACCATCTAAAATCCTTCATTTTATAGCTGCTTGCCTTCTGCCCTCATGGCTAATGCACACACATCTCTGCGTCTCAAGAGTAACATCATGTGAACAACCTAGGTACAATCAAGACATACCGCCTTTGGGCTTTGAGATGCCTCAGAGGAGGCAGAAGGGCAGTTACCCCAGGTCACAGATACCAGATTATCAAGACAAATGAGGTATTTCTGTGAAATCATGAAATTTACTGCATAAGAACTAAGTTTTGAAAAATACATATGTTTTCGGGATTAGAAATGTGCCTTACAACTTCAGTTACATGAAGAATTTCAAAGCCATTTAAAGTGGCACTATGAAAAAAAAAGGACAAGGCACTTTTCATCCAAAGCTGTTGAATTCTTCTCCTCTGCATACAAACAACTAATTCTCCTCTGTAGCTAAAGGAGGTGTCATTGTGCTATCGTATCTTATGCCAGTAGTGGGAACATAGCCAGGGGCAGCCTGGAAAATAGTTGCCTAATTTAAAGTTCCCAGTAGCTAATAATAAATAAGTGCTCTGTATATATTACACCAATGTACTTTCTGGAAAATGTGCACTCCTTTCAGTCAAACTGCATGCAAAGACACATGCAACAAATATCATAGACTTCTCTATAAAATCTGAAAAGAAAATCGCTTCCCCATGTCTGTCCATGGAACTTGGTTTAAAAGTAATACTTTTGTTATTATATAGGCCACATTGTACCCACAGTTTCCAACAATAACTGGACTAGGTAATTCTTTTTCGACCCTCCTGATTAGAGCCAGAGAAACAATATGTGATTAACATCCCACAACAGCTAGTAGCAGCATGGAAGGCAGGGATTGTGGAGGCAGGTCATGCAGAGGTCTTGGTGACAGATAGGTGAAGCAGACCTAAAGTCTTCATCATATGCTGCTGCAGTCCAATTACTGTGCATTTTGCCACTAAGCTCAAAACAAAAATTGTAGACTGTGACAGAAGAATATGGCTAGAGAAAAAAAAAAACAACCCTAAAGAAATATGAACCTTGCAAAGTGTACTGAGGAAAATGCAGATGAGAGCATGCCTTGGGACCCAAAATAATAAATAGAAAGATACCACCACACAAGAAAACACACACTGAAACCATTCCCAACTGGTTATCTGGAATCTGAAACATCGCCTTCCTGGGTCCATTTATGACAGTGTTGAGTACTTAAGGATTAATTTTACTTTGTGGAGACTTTAATGAGACTGCTTATATGTGGATCCAAAATTAAAGCCTTAAATTCCTTAAGAGCAATTGCTGGATCAGAAGCAAAGATCTTTGCAGATCCATGTTCAATTTGTAGATCAAGCAGGGCATGCTTATAAAAAGAGCAGAACGTTTTCCATCCTGCAGAAAGAAGGTGTAGATTTTCTGAAAGTTAAGTGAGTTAAAAACCTCTTACAGCAGCTTCTGATCTGCTTTTAGAAGCAACTGTTCTTCAAACAAGGTGTGTCGGAAATTTGGCTCCTTCTGTATTTCACTGCTACACACCCACATCTTAAGGCTTTTGCGCAAGAAATTCATCGTGCTATATGCTGTCACAATAGTATCCATAGGACATTCAGAAGCAGCTTTGGTGGGGAAGCAGCTCTTGCGGTGAATGACTGCAGTTAGATGCATAAGCTCTGGAACATATTGTCTGTCATTAATTAGAATATAGCAATAGGCAAAGTTAGAAGCAGGCAGCTGAATATTGCAGTTCACCAGGGTATAATCTAGATAGCCCCAGCACTATAACCAAGAGCTACTAAGTGCCTCCTGGATAACAGTCCTCTTCTTCCTTTTTCATGTATTTTTAGATACTTCTATGCTGCTTCTCATTGTGGCACCTGTTGCTGTCTGGAGTCTGCTAGAAGCCACCAGTATAATTTTAGTGCCCACTGCATACAATCTTTCACCTAGAGTAGCCTATCTGTATTCGAAGGAGCAGAGAGGGCTATATGGGTGGATGGATAAAGAATTTCTCTATACAGAAGAGCGAGTGTCGTAGCTCCCTTGCTCTCCCTTTCACCAGCGTTTGCTGCTGAAATACTGCATTCATGTCACTGAGATTCAGTGCCAAGCCAAGCATTTGCCACCTATATAGGAGCTTAAAATAGCACAGAGGCTGACAGAAATACCTTGAAGACTGACAGAGGTGTGGTTTTCTGATATATTATATTCTGTTGAGGGAAGGTTTTATTTATTTAGAATGATATAAACACCCTGGGGAGGGACATGGTTTAGATTTACTCTGATCTGACCCAACCACAGCATGTCTGAAATGCAAATTAGTACTGAGCTCTCTCCAAGGGTCTGAAAATGGTGCAGTTCTATTGAATGATAGATTTTTAGCAGTTGTCCTGCTGGATCCCACTTGGTTGATGCAATGCTGATTAAAGCAAGCACATTTCCTCTACAGCACTCTCATTCATCCTTCCATAGCCACTTACTGCAGAGACCATGCAGGCTTTTAATTATTTTACTAAACAGGGAACATTTTTCTTGGAAGTGCATCATGAAATTCTAATGACTGCACTTTTAATTCCAACAGAAAGATCTCAAAAAGCAGAAAAGCCCATGTGAAATTCCACATAGATTTCAGCTTTTCTTCCCCAGCACCAAAGAGGAGGCAAGACTCCCAGAATTATATGTGGCACTGTTACTCTCCTCTATTCATAAACCTCAAGGCTTTGTTTTCCATACAGGGAGCAAAACCTGTTTTCCGGTAATGCCATTGCCAAGGGTGCCCCATTACACTGTCTTCAGCTCAAGCACATCCAGAAAAGAAACATGCCTGTACAATGAGATACTTATGTCTCAGACTCAGTCAGGGTTACAAGCAGGAAGATTTCTGCTCATATCCTGACAACACGCTAAACCTCCTCCCCAAACAAAAGAGCATTGAGAAGGAAGATGATTCCCTTTTTTGCCACATGCAGAAATGTCAGACACTGAGCTCCAAAGTGTGTTGGTGCACTACATCATACCCAATATATGACATCAAAGCTAGTAATTTATGTTCTTACTGTGAAAGTGTTGCTGGCAAGCAGTGCTTATAGAGCCCACCTAGGCAGTCATCATCTGCAAATAGACTTTGCAATCATACCACCTCCATTCTTTGCAATGCATTCCACTTTACCTAAAACAAAAGGTCTAAGGATTTAGATTTAAGTTTTAATTTGGATTATTAGTTATCATTCATTGTTCAATCATGGGTAAGATATGACTATAATTAATTGACATAGAAACATACCAGCCCCTTTCTGTACCTCTTCATAAAAGACATAGGAAAATCTTATAATTTATTTCACTTGTCTCTACTTCCAGAAAGAGAAAGGAAAAGGGAAAGGAAAAGGAAAATGGATAAAGAAAGGAAAAGGGAAAGGGGAAGGAAAAGGGAAAAGGAAACTTCCAATATCTGCAGGGTTTCTACCTTCAGCTAACCTCTCTGATCAGCTACCATTGGGCACTTTTCCTATGCTCAGTGATTCAGTAAAAGTCCTTTTCTTTCCTCAGCCTGATAATTTTCACTTAAAGTGTTTGAGGAGAGGAAGAGGGAAGTAAAGGAAGTACTTTTTTTTGGCATCAAATCTGAATGAAGCTAATCTTGTACTTGAACTTCATTCTCAAAGTTAAAATATATCTCCAGTCAAAGGCACTTATCTGGCAAAAAAAAAAAAAAAAAAGGTCCTATTACTTTCCTTTACTAATGCAAAAGATTCCCTGGATAAATTCATCTCAAAGCTGGAGTCATTCTCTGTCAGCAAATTTTGTCTCAATAAATCAAGACATCATCAAACTCAGAAAGGTTTTCACAAAGATGACCCAGCATATTACGTCTTTGCAGTGCTTGGTGGAAGGATGCACTTGTGAAGATGCAATAAATGAGGTGAATTAGCTACCAGCTGCAGTGAATTATAGAGAGACCTTGATACAAATTCAAGAATAAAAAACAAGTTGAAAAGCAGAAATCTGAGAATTAACACTTTGCCTTATTAAGCAATGAAAATTAAAATGTCCTTTCATCACTCCTAGGCAGCTTAATCCTTTATTACTAATAAATGATCTTTTATAAAGGATTTTTAAGTGGACAGAGATAACAGTTTAATAATTTTGATGAAAAGCCAAGATTTTTCATCTTCAAAGTGCTAAAATACCAGCATGCACCACTAATAATGAACCTTGTTAATCATTAGCATCCCTCAAATATAATGGGAATAACACTTTTCTTAAAAGCTTGCAAAAGAACTGAGAAAAAAGCAGGTGGTTTATTTTTTTTTTTAGGTTAGACCTTTTATAACTAACTTTATTCATATTTTAATGAGTAATGTATGAATAAGTAGATTTTTAAGTTAACAAATGAATATTTAAAGAAAGGAGAACAGAATAAATTTGTCAATCAAAAGTCTTCCAAACCTAGGTACATGCTCCAGGCGTGATCTTGAAAACATTTATGCACATGAGTAACTCATGACTCATGAGTCATCCCAGTAGAGTCAAGGGTACTGAATTAACCTTTTATGAGGAATGTATGTTAGGATGACAGTTTCTATTCCACCCAAGACCGTGGAAAAGAAAAACATCTATAAGTTATGGGTCTAATATAAGGCCATCATCCAGGCTTTTTCTTCAGAAAAAGACGGAGGGGCTGAGGAGCATCTCTGTGGGAAAGGTCCTGGGATGGTGGCAGGCAGCAAGCTGAATGTGAGCCTGTGGTGTGCCCTGGCAGCAAGGGTGGCAAACAGCACCTGTATGTACGAGCAGAGGCATTGCACATAGGCCAAGGAAAAGGATCATCCCTCTCTAAATGACACATATCAGGGCATATCTGCATACTAGATGGAGGTGCATCAAGTTTTGGGCCCTGTAGTGAATGAGAGACATGGAAAAATTGGAGGGAGCTTTTGGAAGGCCCCCAAGGCAGTGGGACCTGGAGCCTTTGGCATGTTAGAAGAGGCAGAGGGAGCTGGGCTGATTCAGGCTGGAGAGGAGATGGCTTCAGGGGCACCTAAGAGCCCCGCAGTGCTTAAAGGGCTCATTGAGGAGATGGAGCCAGCCTCCGGACAGTGGTGCAATGTGTGAGAAAGAGATACAAATGTGCATAATTGCAATGGGATTTTCATGGACCCATAGAATCATAGAAGAGTTTGGGTTGGAAAGGATCATAAGATCATCAAGTTCCAACCCCCTGCCATGGGCAGGGATAGCTCCCACTAAACCATGCCACCCAAGGCTCTTTCCAACCTGTCCTTGAACACCATCAGCGATGGAGTATTCACATCTTCCCTGGGCAGCCCATTCCAGTGCCTCACCACCTTTACACTAGAGAATTTCTTCCTTATATCCAATCTAAACTTCCCCTGTTTAATTTTGAACCTGTTACCCCTTTTCCTATCACTAATGGAGACCCTAATGAAGAGTCCCTCCCCAGCATCCCTATAGACCCCCTTCAGATACTGGAAGGCTGCTACGAGGTCTCCACGC